>JASIRB010004174.1:0-199010 GCA_030323885.1 Branchipolynoe longqiensis
CGACACGACTTTACCCGACTCGACTTTACCCGACCACACTTTACTCGACCATGCTTTACCCAACGCTACTTTACCTGACCCTACTTTACCCAATCCCACTTTACCTCACCCCACTTTATCTCACCCAAGTTTACCCAACCCAACATTACCCAACCCAAATTTACCCGGCGCAACTTTACCCGGCTTGACTTTACACAGCTCGACTTTACCCGGCTCGACTTTACCCGGCTCGACTTTACTCGGCTCGACTTTAACCAGCTCGACATTACCCGGCTTGACATTACCCGGCACAACTTTACCCGGCTCAACTTTACCCGGCTCGACATTACCCGCCTCGACGTTACCCGCCTCGACGTTATCCGCCTCAACGTTACCTGCCTCGATGTTACCCGCCTCGACTTTAACCGACCCGACTATATTTGAGCAGGGTAGAGTTGAGCCCGATAGAGTCGAGCTGGGTAGAGTCGAGCCGGGTAAAGTCATGTCAGTTAAAGTCGGTTAAAGTCAAGCCGGGTAAAGTTGAGCCGGGTAAAGTCGAGCCAGGTAAAGTCGAGCCGGGTAAAGTCGAGCCGGGTAAAGTCAAGCCCGGTAAAGTCGAGCTGGATAATAATCGAGCCGGGTAAAATCGAGCCTGGTAGAGTGGAGCCTGGTAAAGTCGAGCCATGAAAGTCGAGCCGGGTAAAGTCGAGCTGGGTAAAGTTGAGCCGGGTAAAGTCGAGCCGGATAAAGTCGAGCCGGGTAAAGTCGACCCGGGTGAAGTCAAACCGGGTAAAGCCGAGCCTGGTAAAGTCAAGCCAGTTAAAGTCGAGCCTGGTAGAGTCGAGCTGGGTAGAGTCGAGCTGGGTAGAGTCAAGCTGATTAGAGTCGAGCCGGATAGAGTCAAGCCGGGTAGAGTTAAGCCGGGTACAGTCGAGCCGGGTAGAGCCGAGTTGGTTAAAGTGAAGTCGGTTAAAGTTGATCCGGTTAATGTCAAGTCGGGAAAAGTTGAGCTGGGTAAAGTTGAGCCAGGTAAAGTGGAGCTGGGTAAAGTGGAGCCAGGTAAATTGGATCTGGATAAAGTCGAGCCCGTTAAAGTTGAGGCCGTTAAAGTCCAGCCCGCCAAAGTCGAGTCGGCTAAAGTCAAGTCCGCTAAAGTCGAGCCTAGTAAAGTCAACTAATGTCGAGTCAGGTAAAGGCATATTGATTAATATTAACAATAATATAATTATGCCTGCCTACACAACCACAGATTCCAGCTGTGGACTTTACATATATATACATACATATGCATACATATACATACATATGGATACATATACATACATATACATACATAGGCCTATACATACATATACTAACATATACATATACATACACACACATACATACACATTTATATATCATATTCGTGGTGATTATGCTTTGGTATAATCACCGTAAATTATATATTATGCATACATATAGTGGTAAAAAATGGTATATAAAGAATACATCTCCCGGCACAAGGCCTTCTGGCACCAGACTTCCCTTAAATAATATGAATAGAAATAAAAAGTGCTAACCAACAATAAAATAAATCAAATACAATAATATTTAAGGTAGGTTTTTCTCAAAGTTGTACCAGCAATACAAGCCATCTTTGTAGTGATTATGCATCAGATGCATAATCACAGTGAATTATTTATTATGCATATATTGGTATGCACAAAATATATCTAAATGATGTACAACAGTCCCCACAGGAACTCCCCCAGTGGCAAGCGGAAGTATATGAGTGGGCCACAGACCAGCATATACCCCCCATGGTTGACTGGAGGTTCCTCTATTGTTTGGGATTTAAGGCTATACCAACAGAGTTCTATCATGGGCAGTTCTGTCCTGTAGCCATGTGTTGTAACTACTGAATTATTTCCTAATATTCACTGTTAATATACTCAATCCGGTCCCAACTAAATGTCCTAGGAATATTCAGGAAATTAGATATAATTTGTTGCTTTCTAGTGATGTATTCCAATATGGAAACATCCGAAATCCTTGTTTATCAGAGCCCAAAATGTCAAACCGCACATTAATCTTATATAAAATTCGACCTTGGAAATAAACTCGGTGGCCAAATGACCACCGTAGCTAAAACTAGGTAAGCTCTCCAACCTGATAATACGATTGCAACTAAATAACCAATATACCACAAATTACCAGAGACTCTAACAATTAATTGTCTTGAATGACCGGGTGCTCATTCGGTGTCATTGCGGGGCACGCGGGTCGGCAAGGGCCCTTCCCCTCCCCCCGCGCGCACAGCATCCCCCGCCCTGCCACCAGGCAGCGTACTGGTGTGGGTATCCCATACCTGGCCAGGAGGTGGCACGAGGTCCAACTGGCGCGCAGAGGCCGCCCACCGTACACCCTCCCATGCCATATGGAGGGCGGCCCTGACGGTGGCCTTCACCTTGGGGACCATGAAACTTAAAAGTGCTTTTGCTTGTTTCCCCTTCAGGTGTTTAACTCTGTGGTGTTTTTCTCTCTCCAGACCTGCTCAAGACCGCCGTCCCTGCTCCACCCAAAAAGGATTCTATCGCTGGCTACCTGGAAGGCGAATACGTCATTCGCATCATCGACTATTTGGAGGAGCAGGTATGTACACCCTTCCAACCTGACAGCCAAGTGCTGCCCTAAGAAAACCATATAGGGTAATACTACTCAAACAGATATAAACAAATATAAAATAATGACACATTCTTTTTTTAGACACACAACACATCCCAAATAAAGTGAAAAATTATATTCTATTAATAAGTTTGCCTTTTATAATCAAATATTTGTCGAAGCCATTCTTCGAAAAGCCGATGGAGTTAAACCACTGATGTACAAAATTGGTACTTACAATTTATACTATACCAGCACTCTCCATTTAATAGGATATGGCAAGGACTGGTTTGCTCAGTATCAGAGAATGTGACTGAGTGGGATGTTGGACCATGGGGCCAGCAACCCAGTCACCTAGTAGGACAACACTATAAAGCCACCATGAGCAGGGGTTCCGCACAAGATTAATCTACTCGGACCAATATGAGTGCATTTATGAAAGTTATCATATATGTATAAATATATATATATACCTGGGTCGTTCTCTAAAGCTGGCTAGCAGATATTTGGTGTCCATGTTATGATGGACATTATTAATGCTTTCTTTTGTTAATGGCGGGTCAAATAATGATTGTTGCCTCTGTCTGTTAGCAATGATATATGTATTTAATCTATGCCCTTTAATATATCCTACAATATGTATAAAAAGTATGTTTATATGATTTTGTGAAAATGTAAAAATTTACACATTGATATCAAAATTGACAGAACATGTTCTGATTGATTGATTGATTGGTGGTTGCTTTACGCCGTGTCGGCAGCATAGGCCATATTCACGGCGAGAAATGTTTGTTTTTTTGTTCAAACCATCGCTTTTACATGTAAAAGCAGACAATCAATTATGTGCCAATAGACACTGATTAAATTAGAAAGCTCACAATCATATATTTGTGGTCAAGGGAAACAAATTCCCATAGAAAAGAAAAGTTGTATTAATAATTGATAGAATCCATTTAGTAAACTATATAAGGTGGTACAGTCCAGCTGCCCTCAAAAAGGCTAAAATGTTTTCCTGTTTTACGTTAGTAAAAAGGTCATGCATACTGTCTGCAGTGTAGAACCGTTGGCGCAGGGCCAAAAACTCAACGCAACTTAGTAAAATGTGTTTGAGTTTCAGTGGGGACTGACACCCAATACATTCAGGGGGAGGTTCCCCCTTGAGCAGAAAAGCATATGTAAGCCACGAGTGGCCAATACGGCAGCAGCTAAGGACCACTTGGTCCCGCCGACCTCCCGCATGAGTATGTGGTGGCTTTCCCACAGATGGTTCAATTTCTTTAAGTTTATTAATGTTTTCATTCCAATCATGTTGCCATTTGGATTTTATGTGGGTGGCTATTAGTGGTTTTAGATCAGAGTGAGGGATCAGACATGGTTCAAGATCACAGTTCAGGGCCTTCTTCGCAGCCCGATCAGCTCGTTTGTTTCCTTGTATGCCAGCATGGCCAGGCACCCAGCACAGGTGGATATCATACCCGTCCGTTGTCAGTTGGTTCATTTTATAAATGACCGTTGCTAGAATAGGGTGATTTGTTTTCAGTCCAGCAACAGCCAGGAGGCAAGAGAACGAATCACTGTATATAACATAGTTAGTGTGGTTGGATACCTCGATACACTCCAAAGCGAGAAGGAGTGCTCGGGCTTCTGCAGTGAAAATCGAGCTCTGATCGGGCAAATGTACACCAAATTTTTCCCGTCGGCAGACTGCCGCAGCAGCTACCCGGCTTTGGTCTTTCGAACCATCAGTGTATATGGAGAGGTGGTCTGCAAACTGGCCTTGAATCTCTGCATGCAGTCCTTGGTACTCGAGTGGATGTGTCCCAGACTTCCTCAGTTCCGTGAGTCGGAGGATAACCGATGGCTTTCTCAACGACCACAGGAGATGTTCTGGGAGTTTGGCATCCTCCAACACGTCCAAATCCAACATGTTCTGGATGTGTCCTTAATTTCCATGTTACACAGGACATTTGAACATAATCCTTAATTTGTATGAGATCAAAATCAATAAGTGAACTAGCTTTTTTTCAACTCTGACAATAACATAATATATATGAATATGGGTTCTGTTATTATTTGGAATGTGATTTGTTATTATTCTAAATGTTTTTCTTGTTGGCCCCCATTTCACAAAAGTGGTACACAGCTTCAGCGAACGACCCATACATCGATATATATTTATATATATATATATATATATATATATATATATATATATGCAGCTTATTCTGGTATAATTAGGTGTAATATAACAGTATTCAAAACAAATTGTTTATGGCTCTTTGACGATTTAAAGAAAAAGATTTGTTTGGAGGCAGCTCAAGTAAAACTAAGACATACCCAAATGAAATGTTTGAACACGTGCATTTCATAGAACAAGAAGGGTAGGTTACTGCATATGATTAAGCCAAACAAGTAATCCTGTATTACCTAATATGTGTTGATCATGATATACCATGCAATACTGTGTATTATCATTTAAAATCACAATAGCGCCTGTTCATCCCTAATGACAACTGATTTTAATTGCCCCGCAGGAATTATATGGTGGACAAGAGGTGGGAGGCAGCGAGGAGGTGTAGGGCGGCGGTGCGAGATGGGGTGGGAGTGCGAGGAGGGTTGGAGAGGGAAGGAGAGGTAGGGGTAGGGGTGCGAGGAGGGACGTGGGAGCACGACGAAGAAGGATGCGGAACAACAAGGAGGGTGCGGTCTCGGAAAATCCGGTTCCTTTGCAATTGTCTTCTCTCGATGTAGCGGCAATATATAAACACGTCCATCTTGAATCGATACCTAACCGGCCGGGTTTCCCTCTAAACCTGCTATGGAGCTCACTTTGACACAGGTACAAGGAAGACACTGACTACCCATAAAACTGGACCAGCATCTCTCTACGATGCCGCCGCCGAAAAAGTCATTGAAGCGAGCGGGCCACGCTATGCCAAAGTCGCCTGATCCGGTTCCTAGGAAGACTCGGGCCACAAACAAATCCACAGCTGATGTAGCATCTATGGCTGATGCAAAAACTGATCGCGACCGGCGCGTGTCTCCCGATAACATCGACAAGCCAGCGCAAAACAAAAACCCCGTTGCTGACAAGCCCCGTGACATCACTGCGATGATCGAGAGCTTCCAACATCAGCTCAGACAGATGGCAGACAGTGTCAATATCCATATTGATGGGATCATAGTCAAGGCTCGTGAGCCTAGGAGCCGGAGGTATATGATGCCCAGGAGCCCTCAACGTGGCAGCTCCCCGACGGACCATAACAGAACTGACAGCCACGCTGAGAGCTCCCAGCGGCGGCCCAACATTGCGGTTCATCTCCGGTCACCATCTCCTGGTGATTCCCCCCTCTACCGTGAGGCTAGACATTCTGACCGGCGATACAATGAACATGCCTACCGAGAAATGACGACGAGGAGGGCAACTGATGAGACACCACGACGATAGGACCGACAAAGCTACAGCTGCGATGCCAATGATCGCCGGCACCACCACCTCCACCATTCAATCTACGATGGCCCAATCATACTCGACGGTCCCGACAACCAGAGGACCGATGCCGCAAATGAGCTACTGGAGGCAGCTGGCTCCACCATCGCCAAAAAGAAAGGTAATACTGTGCTTGCACCACATCGCTACGTAATTCGAGGAAATAAGAATGAGAACTGACAGCCACGCTGAGAGCTCCCAGCGGCGGCCCAACATTGCGGTTCATCGCCGGTCACCATCTCCTGGTGATTACCCCCGCTACCGTGAGCCTAGACGTTCCTACCGGCGATACAATGAACATGCCTACCGAGAAATGACGACGAGGAGGGCAACTGATGAGACACCACGACGATAGGACCGACAAAGCTACAGCTGCGATGCCAATGACCGCCGCCACCACCACCACCACCATTCAAACTACGATGGCCCAATCATACTCGATGGTCGCGACAACCAGAGGACCGATGCCGCAAATGAGCTACTGGAGGCAGCTGGCTCCGCCATCGCCAAAAAGAAAGGTAATACTGTGCTTGCACCACATCGCTATGAAATTCGAGGAAATAAGAACAAGAAAATCTCGATGGATGAGGCGACATATGGGCTGAGTACTTTGCAGCACTGTGTAGGATGACGAAGGACAAGTAACTTCCCACGGCATGGATCGAAAATGTTAGGGAACACCTTCACCAGCTACCCACTATGGCATGTACCTGGGACTGGTACACCTGTAGACATTGGTCTGAAACCGTTTTCACGATGATCTCGGATGGTCGGTTGCTAGCAGGCTGGTCAGACCAGTATGCAATAAAAGACGTCCAGAGGGATGTATGTTCGGTTGGCAACAGACTGGAAAAAGCAAGGCAGGCTCTACGCAGGGTGAAGCGAACTGATATGGTGCAGGGTTCAAACACCACCGCTCAAGAAACGAACACCACAAATGACTATGTAAAGGCCGAATATAACCACGACAAAGATGGCAAGGCCTGCCAAGAATTGAGTGCACTTTTTCAAACTCCCGCGGAACGTGGCATTGTTAAGGTCAATTATGAGAAAACTGATAATTTCTCTCAAAGTTCTGGTTCTAATGATTGCAGCCCCTGCGAGGCCACAGATCTGGGTCAGCCCACTGATTACGGCTCTGATACCCCACCAAGCCATAACGGCTCCATGCATGACACCCAACAGTATAATAATGATGCCGACACGGCTAGCGAACCAGGAGCTGATGCCATTACCTGTTAATACGACGATGAACATATGGCCCCGCAGCCATCCGAACCCCAATCAGTGCGGGTTAGGAAGTTCATCTTTGAGCCAAACTCCTCACACATGTATATAGAATAATCAAGTGAATTTATGACGCCATCCCTTTCGGCGCCTCATGGCATTAGTCAAGTTTCAGACCACCTACACATTGATAGGTCATTCCTCATCATGTGACCGTCACGAGATGTAAATCTGGACCACAACAAGACTTTTGACAAGCTTGCCGAAATGATGTTGGGTTCTTTCAGTTCAGGTGAATAGCCGATGATAAAAATCACTGTGCTCTAGAGGTTCTGTTAAATAAAACAAACATTCCCTTATTTGTTTTAACTGGGAATAGGGTGGGTGAGGAACAGATAGGAGCTAAAGGCATCCTACTGCAACAATGACTGGTTAGAAGTGAGGAGGTAAGGGAGGGGAAGGGAGGGGAAGGGGAGGAGATCCTTGAGGTGAGTTGTGATTGCCGAGAACTGGCAATAGACAAGATAGCAGGTAAAGACATCCTAATGCAACAATGACTGGTTAGAAGTGAGGAGGTAAGGGAGGGTCAAGGAGGGGAAGGAGAGGAGATCCTTGAGGCGAGTTGTGATTGCCGAGAACTGGCAATAGACAAGATAGCAGGTAAAGACATCCTAATGTAACAATGACTGGTTAGAAGTGAGGAGGTAATGGAGGGTCACGGAGGGGAAGGAGAGGAGATCCTTGAGGTGAGTTGTGCATACAGAGAACTGGCAATAGACAAGATAGCAGGTAAAGACATCCTAATGCAACAATGACTGGTTAGAAGTGAGGAGGTAAGGGAGGGTCAGGGAGGGTCAGGAGAGGAGATCCTTGAGGCGAGTTGTGATTGCCGAGAACTGGCAATAGACAAGATAGCAGGTAAAGACATCCTAATGCAACAATGACTGGTTAGAAGTGAGGAGGTAAGGGAGGGTCAGGGAGGGTCAGGAGAGGAGATCCTTGAGGCGAGTTGTGATTGCCGAGAACTGGCAATAGACAAGATAACAGGTAAAGACATCCTAATGCAACAATGACTGGTTAGAAGTGAGGAGGTAACGGAGGTCAGGGAGGGTCAGGGAGGAGATCTTGAGGTGAGTTGTGATTGCGAGAACTGGCAATAGACAAGATAACGGTAAAGACATCCTAAGCAACATGACTAGAAGTGAGGAGGTAACGGGGGGGGGGGGGCGTTATTAGGGGGTAGGGGGGCAGGAGTAAGGTGTGAAAGTGAGTGACCATCTGGCGGACACTTGAGAACTAATTTCAAGCCCATTCAGGTGACGCCTCGGGTCTGTTTGCCGCTAAAAACCCACCACGTGACCACGGCTCACAGCTTGCTCATAACGGACTCAACCACTGACCACACAGCACCTCTTGACCAAATTTACGCACCCACCGATACCTATGATAAGGACCAGTAGGTGTAAGGATTGAGGGTTCGAGTCCGTCATGGGATGTTGTCTATTAATGCCGTGGCGGGGGGGGGGTGATTATTGGGGGGAGAGGGGGGGGGGGCTGGGTCATCACTCATAAACCAACCCGATATTAAACCACAAACACCCAACCCCAAAACGACAAATAAAATACCATTTTATACCAGTCGTGCCTCCGCCTCAGTGAATTACATTCCTATTAACTAAATCTATTCTCGGTACCCGGCGCACTTTAAAGGCCAAGTGTTATTTATAACCCGGTATTGAATAGACGAGTGGTATCCTTCTAGGCTGAAGCCAATTACAGCGCTGCAGAATTGCCTTCATTCATTTTGGAGCGGAATTATTATTGTCCAAATGGCCGAGTGCAGGATTATCACAACCAAATCTAACTTCAATTGTTACAAAACCGAATTTGAGACTCCAGAATGGACCTTTCAAGTGATTTGTTTACTATAATTGTGACGCCAGGTCTAGCCTCTCGCTGTGGCTTGTCACGTGACCGGATGTAATAAGGTTCTAGTTCCCTCCATGATCCTTCTTCATTGACCTAATTAACAATCAGTGATCAATTGCTGGGGATGCCATTGATGAGTAAATGATAGAATCGCTTGCTTGTTATCACTTCAGCTTCGACGCGCTCTCATCTCGCGTTCGAGCGCAACTGCACTGCGCAAAAAACTGTCTTTTCAAGTTACACATCTCCAGCTGATGAGTGCCACATTTTCTAAGGTGAGAGTTGACTAACGCATTACATTCTGTCAGACCTTCGTCGCAGATTAACAAGCTATGCAAGAGGTGAAAACTCCCTAGTATTGATTGCAATTTCCTGCTATCATTACAGCATAGTGGCTTACCTCTGTTTTAGCTTGTTACAGTTCTTTATCGTCATGATGTCGAGATTTTAGAGTTGTTGAGGTTTCAGGCACTTAACCCTATAGAGCCAGGTTCTTACATTAGTTGGGTTGGGTGGGACGGTGAATCTACGCTGGAGAAATACACGTGCGATTAATTGAAAACGCTCTGGTCGAAAGTAATTTAGATTTGTAATACGTCACGATTTGTTTATGAGAATTACGCTAGATGGCGTTTCGAGCGGCGGCCATTTCTTAGTTACTGAGACAATGGTAGGGGGGTGCCATAGATTGCATCCATAGTTACTGAGTGTACTGGTCTCACGTGCTCAATTACCCACGTTGTGGTGTACTCATTCGTTTTTGTTTTTGTTATTGTTTATTTACCCTGTCCATGACGCGTAAGTCGCATTGCGGCTTGTTTTCATCGCTGAACAGCAATAGTCTCAATTTGGTAGTAGCCTTGTCATCTTAGCTGTTAGCAATTAAGTTAGTTGTTTTAGTTGGTGCCACATTTGCAACATGTTGGTATATACCCACCCCGTGCGCTAGTGGGTATTAACGGGTGTTTAAGGTGTATCACTCGGGAAGCTTTACCAATAATTATGATGATAAATGATTATGAAGTCCAAAGTATTTTATTTAGTAGAATGGGTACATTGTTAGTAGGAGTGGAATTAAAATAAGATCAAGCATACAGTGTTGAGAGCCCTTCGCAGGTGGCGCCAGTGTGGCCAATACTCTAACTACACATGGCCAGTTAGATAGGATACAGCGAGTATAGTGTAGTATAGGAAACTGAGGGTTGATAGCGTGCTTATTTATATTCCCATAATACATTATACAGCATATATATGTACATGTATAAATTCCTGGATGAGTCTAGTAGTCTGCATACACCTATCAGGCAAGGAACCATATAGTCAGGTAGGTGTGGATAGAGTCATTGCATCAGGGAGCCTAGGTAATGTAATGCTTAGCACGCTATAGCCTGAAAGGCAAACAATGTGCGCTGAATCATACTCCTCAATATTCGCCATTTTCATCAACTCCCCCCCCCCCCCCGACAGGAGTTAAACGAGTGCACCCACTATCTACGTTAGAT
Organism: Branchipolynoe longqiensis; assembly: GCA_030323885.1. Taxonomy (NCBI): domain Eukaryota; kingdom Metazoa; phylum Annelida; class Polychaeta; order Phyllodocida; family Polynoidae; genus Branchipolynoe; species Branchipolynoe longqiensis. Next base: position 10,774 of record JASIRB010004174.1, read on the forward strand.
ATGTGTTTTGTGGTTGTTTGTTGTTTGATGTCCTAGCAACATCTAACGTCAGATCAGGACGGGTACGGACTTGTGACAGTGCACATCCATGGCGACTTTATAGTGCTGTCCCACTGGGAGACCAGACCGCCAGCACCATGACCTGATATCCCACTCAGTACACATTATCCTGACACTGAGCCAACCAGTCCTTACCCTATCAGTGTCATAATATTGCTGAGCGTCTGGCTAAGAAACTACAAGTATAAAGTTGGCTACGAATAAGGGGGGAAAGGAAAGAGTCGAGAGACGAGGAGTGCTGGAAGCCTACCTTTATTTCAGGAGGCCCTATGGCTCAATGTTTAAGTCATCGGTTTGACTCGACCAGGATTCGAACCCACGACCCCATGGCACTCAACTCAATCCGGCTAACCGTAAGCAAGCGTTTCAAGTTTCAGAAACGTTATTCTTTCATCGGATTATAACACCTTTCTGAACACGTCTGTAATTAAAACCAAGATTACAATACATCAAAGACAACACATACTAGGCAGCAATAATATAGCAAAAAAGGGTGTAACCATGGAAACGCACATGTAGGTCCTGATAGCATCCCCTATTGGCACCCTTTAGTGCGCGATGTAAGATGTGTGGGTGTGGGTGGGGTCGGGATGTGACAGGAGATGGTGGAACTAATGGAGTGGTGAAGCGATAGATGGCGCTGCGAACAGTCTAAGTGGGTGAGATAGTAAGTGGCTATTGGCCGATAAGACGTGTGCACCAAGATGGGTTTGGGGGATGCGAGAATTGACCCACAGGGTAAGCCGACGTCGATATGTGCATTCCCTAAAAAGTCTGGCAGATTCACACGTTTACAGTCAGAACATTCCACGGAATTTAATGGCGCCGAATCATTTTTGTTGTCTTGTAAAGGCCCTATCACACTATGCCGCATTGCGTCAGTGTATGCCGACATATGTGATTTTACGCCAACATATTAGTGTACGATGGTGTATGCTGTTGTATGCTGGTGTACACTGGTGTATGCTGATGAACGCTGATCTACGCTGATACAAGTCATGTGTACGTTATGGGTACGTTTCAGATAGGTAGTATCCGTTAAAGCCCACTCGGTCACGTGAATATGGCCTATTCTGCCGACACACCGTAAATCAACCACCAATCAATCAATCAATCAATTATAACTGGGGACTTCATATTTGGTTTCTACGTTAAGAGACCGATAATTAATTATTTTCTTGTTGTTATTGCAAGTCAAATAATTATTGTTGCCTCTGTGTGTTAAGTATGTTAGCAATACTACACATATTTAATCTGCCCCACAAATTGTATCGAAAAGTATATTTGTATGATATTCCCACTGCCCCTTATAAACAACATAATCCCTCAAACTAAATCATGAGCCCTGGAACTAATATACAAATAACCAATGACTGCTTGTTAAGGAAACAAAACAAACACATTGTAATATCTTGGGTCTTGGCCGTCGGAGCCCCAAGATACCACTTACTCTTCCCCAGGTGCGTTCTGACAACTGTCTGTCAGTTCCCACCTGATGCCCCTCTCAGACAAACTCATAATGAAGAAAGGGAAGACAAGTCATGCAAGATTGACAGTGAAGAAGTTGTGCTTTATTGGCATCAACTCCTGTTCACCTACTAGCGACCTATCACCCTCACTCCTTACCTACTGTCCACACAGATCCTCATTACTCTTGTTAGTGTGTATAAGAATCAGTGCCTACAGCCCATTGAACCGCAGTCCCATGGTTGTTGCACACAGCTCAGTGCCTTTTGAATAGCTGCTGCTAGTTTGTGTATAGAAAGTGGAGCCTCAGACAGAGTGTCTGGGTTCCTGGACAAGAGAAGAGTGTCTCCTGCTAGAGTGCCTAGCTCAGAGTCTCTCTCAAGAGTGAGTCTGAAGAAGTGAATGCCTAGAGTGAGGTCTGTGGGTCAGGTGTAAGAGATGTAGGTGACTGGGCCTCCCACAGCCAGCCAATCAGACACCCTCTACAGCCTGGGGGGGATGCCCTAATAGGGGCAGCTGTCACTCAACCCCAGCTGCAGGTGGTGTCCATAATGTATGCAGGATGGCTGGGTGTGCTTGCCCATCGGCCCTGTGGTAACAGGTAGTTGCAGACAGTTACAATAAACATATATTAAAAATGTCCTTCCCCTCCACTTGCACTCTTACTGGTGCATAGAGGGAACATTTCACTAAACATTAACTGTCTCTTACATATGAACATCACGTCATAATCTCGGGCACTATGTGTTATCATATTTTCCACATAGTCTCTTATGTCACACAGCGAGTGGGGCACCCATTGCTTCTCTGTTACATAACCTTGGTCCCCACTCCGTCGCCTGAGAATAGTAATGCTCTCTGCCAATATATAAATCCGAACCGAAAATCTGTATATTTTTACAACATGTTTAGAAAAAGATACCATGAGATCAGGAGCTGTTCATCACTAGACAAATTCTGTGATTCAAATATTGGTTCTATATGGCCTGAGGTAAAAATCACAATATCATTTGTTGTTACAATTTACTGTATCTGCATATTGACTCAATAGTATAGATTTTGTCCTGCGTTTAAAATGTGGCCTCGAGATGTTCACCTACATCAATGACAGGGTACCATGCATTCCATGAAGTGGGATATGCATACAATGGGAGTTTGTCAACAAACTTTGACTTTGTAGCCACTTTATAAAATAAGTCTGCTTGTCTCATTTCATTTAAGCTATTGATATCAGGATTATAGTGAAGCCGTTTTGAAAATGTCATTGGCAGTTTGTTTTGCACAAAATAATGCATGAGTAATAAGATTTCCTACCTCTATTTGTATATATGACAACTAGCCCTCTGGCTTTAATCCAAAACAACTTCAGACTGCATCCATCCATCCTACAATGCAAGCCGCCATTGAAGACATCATACCTCCCTTTGTGGATTCATCTCCCTTTCTTGTTTTATTTAGACAGAGCATTTCCATTTTCGGCGCGCCACAGCGCACGCGTCTTACTGGGTAGCTGCAGATCAATCAAGTTCACCGGAAATGGCCCCTGTGGTCTAATTGAGCATGCGCAGAGGAATCGATTGTCGCTGGTGTAGAGTGAAAGGCGTTTCAGGCCGGCTGTGCTCACTCTTGGACAGCAGCACAAATATTGATCATCCAATGTAGTAATCTGTCACGGCCCAAGTCGGCCACACAGCAGACGACATTTCCACCCGCTTGAATTTGACAGATAAGGCCGAATAATATCAAACATAATTGGTGATTGTCCCCGCCCGTGCCTAAAACATCACCCGCCCTTGATTAAAATATTCTGTTAACTCTTCTTTCTAGACTGTTAAAAATGGGTCACGTTAGCAACAATTCAACTGTTGTATCAATGTTGAAGTCATTGGTTTGATTTAGCCAGGGTACACACCCAGGAGTTCGAATCTCATGACCTACCAGAACCAGAGGTGGATGCTCAACTCCTTCGGCTGTGTGATATATGCGTAATAGACGTCTAGACGTCTATTACGCATATATCACATTTATAGTTGAGCAGGATGAGCCTACCGAGTGGGTTAATTTTATAACTATCGTGAAAAAACCTAATAAGATAAGGATTTGTCTGGATCCGACAAAGTTGAACAAAGCGATAAAGAGAGGGCCTTTCCCAACCAAAACAATTGATTTCGGACAACGGTCCACAGTTTAAGAGCCATGAGTACAGAGAGTTTGCACAACATTATGGTTTTAAGGCCATATATTCTAGTCCGCAGTATCCCCGTAGCAATGGCCAAGTGGAGAGGTTTGTCCAGCAAGTGAAGGACATGTTAAAGAAGTGTGCAAAGACGAAGTCAGATTTTCAGTATCCAGAAGTCAAAGTGTTCAGACCTTGTACTTTCACATTTCACGGGCTGTAGCATCTGGTTGCATGTTACGTCTATGTCATACGCCAGAAAAATACAAATCAAGACCATCACCCTGACCCTGATTTGCATGATCACACGTATGAATACCTATTTTTTTTGTTATTGAGTCTGAAGTCATGAAGCAATACTGGTACTCCAAGTTCCGCTAGTCCCTCAGGAAGGTGAGACCGGGGTAGTTACTCGAACAGTATTGTGTCTGTGATAGGACTGCTAGACAACCCTATAGAAAAAGTGTTGAATGGATGGATTGCAGAAATAACCATATGAATTTGTAATCAGATATGCTAAATATATCGTTCAAATACCTACCTCCCATAGCCCGCTAATTTTGGAGTGGTGAAATCATGTAGATTAATATACACGAAAAGTAAAATCATGACAATTCAGTCGCCGCCATCTTCTTGTCTTTAACATTCTCTCCCATTTCACCAACTCTACGCTAATATAGATTAATACTGGACACTTCTTCTTCTTCTTTTCGTTCGCCTTCAATTACACTTGGAGCCCAGTTCCATCGAATTTGTCTCCAAGTGCCATATGGCTGTGTATGCGTGGTACCTTGGTTTGTTAGGGTGTGACTTGCGGCCTGCTACCTCCAACTTCAGCACTCAAGGTTTTCTCTTAGGGTTACCTCACCCTTAGCTCCTGATCAAAGGACCTACCTTGGGAGCACAAGGGGCTTGAGCTTATAACGTGGCTCTTGCTCGCATGATGTACCTGTCATGGGATACGTGAGGTATTTCAATGAGGACACCAGTGCCAACCTGTTAGGATCATCGCCAGTTGGTCCGGGGCTGTTTATTCGACTGGGCAAGCCCACCTTATTTCACAGCTAACCATATTTAAAGGCCATGTCACTATCCGCCACCTGCGACCCACTGGGTTGGGGATGGTCGCCCCGGGGATGATCGCCCCGTAGCCCAGTACTGGACACTGAATCCAGGAGTTCAAGATCTTGTTTATACAGAATTCATTTTTGCTTGCATTTAAATATAGTTGTCATCACTAAAATACAATATATCACAACAAAACAAAACCAAAACAAACCCTACTGCGGTTAGCTGATTAGGGGTGCACCTTCTAGCTATCACTCATCATGTCAGGTTGCTGCTACTCCAATAGACCCCAGCCAGTTAAGCTGCAAACTACCCGACTAAAGTAGTTCCAGAATCTGCCGATAGATGTCACTAGCTTAACTGGTGTGGTTTAATGCATGTGAAACGAGCAGAGCTGAAACCCAGAAGAAAAATACAATATAGTTGTCGTTTTGATATATATATATTACAAAGATAAGCATTTGATGCCTGTTGCGATATGAATATCTGAATTGTTATTATTTTTCCGAGCATTTGTTAAGGAGATATAACATGTGACATCATAAGCAATCAGGGAAACGACCCAACTAGAATGGTTCTAAATTCTGCTGATGTATGTCACTAGCTTGACTTGCGGGGTGGGGTCTATTCAAGGCGGAATGTAGGGTTTGGTGCCCTTACCACATTGATCTCTCACAACAGAGCCTATAATTTAAACTCAATTTGCATCTGTAACCTCATGCCGACATATAAGCACATTTGGCAGGATTATTGGCGCACATTTTGTTTCTAATGTAGATTGCGGTGAAATTATAATAGCAAATAGCTTACATTCGATAAAATCATACTTTCTGTCTGGGGATTTACCACCTTCTCCTACTTTCTGCTGCTTAAGCTGAAGCTGTGACTTTTGCTGTGTCGCAGGTTCGATTATGGGGCCTGCGGAACATGGAATACCTGTATGTCATTGCTGCTGCGTTACATTCCAGTAGTTGTGGTGTTTCTAATCAATCTACTAAACATTATTTTCAGAAAGGAATAGATTGATATTAATAAATTGATTTGATTTGATACGATTTAACCATCAACTATGGTCAAGTTATTTTCGGTCGGGAGCATCTATTTGGAGATATTGTTGTACTCCTGTACGTCGACTTGTCATAGACAGACCACGATCTCAACGAGGAAGTCCTCCCCAAGATCCAGCAGACAATTGGACCACACAAAACTGACAATTACATCGAGATGCAAATTGCAGTTGCATGGTCATGTTTCCCATTCATCAGGTCTGGCCAAAATGTTCATGCAAGGCACAGCGAAAGGGAGAAGAAATCAAGGCCGAGAAATGATGTGGTGGGAAGACAAGATCAGAGAATGGACAAGCCTGGAGTTTGGCAAGTTCCAGAGGGAGGTGGAGAACAGGAAAAACTGGTGTAAGCTGGTTGTAAAGTCATCTGTCATACCGCAATGATTCTCGTGGTTAAGGTACTGATGATGCTGATGATGATAACATCCAAACCAAATGACTCGCTAGGAACTACTTCCAGATTTGTTTGCCCTGCGCCAACGGTTCTACACTGCAGACAGTATGCATGACCTTTTTACTAAGGTAAAACAGGAAAACATTTTAGCCTTTTTGAGGGCAGCTGGACTGTACCACCTTATATAGTTTACTAAATGGATTCTATTAATTATTAATGAAACTTTTCTTTTTCTATGGGAATTTGTTTCCCTTGACCACAGATATATGATTGTGAGCTTTCTAATTTAATTAGTGTCTATTGGCACATAATTGATTGTCTGCTTTTACATGTAAAAGCGATGGTTTGAACAAAAAACAAACATTTCTCGCCGTGAATATGGCCTATGCTGCCGACACGGCGTAAAGCAACCACCAATCAATCAATCAATCAAACTTCCAGATTGAGTTGATGTAGGGCGATATTCGCGCATGTGGATCCAACTGCATTGCTATGTAATAACTACGGATTAAGCTTAATTAAACTAACTAAGGGACGTCTCAAAAAACAACTATAACAAATACATTTGTTTAAAACAAAATATTATAAAAAGCAATAACAAAAACAAATGATAATGTTTTTTTAGATGGAAAGAACAAAGGTTAAAAAGCAGTGACCTAATTATTGGGTATTGATTTGATTGTTAGTGTCTGCAAGGAGTGAGTGCAAGCAGTTGTCCTCGTGAATCTTAGCAGTGGTTATCAGAACACACAGCTGACTTGATTGATCCAGTCTGTGTCGGGTAGCCATGGTTCCGATAATCAAATCGACTGAGTTGATTCTCCCCCTAACCAACACTCCGTGAAAGCGGGATGAGTGGAATTAGTGTGAATGTTGGAGCTGTGCTCTGAAAGTATTGTTCCACAAATCAGTGCCTGCTAATTCATTGAGCGGTTCGTTGCAAATTCAGGATTAGGACATTAGACTGTAGTGAAGCTTCAGTGAATTAATCCTGCTTTAATTCATTTGACGCTACAGCCATTAGAACCGGGATATTATAGCAATCATCTGCACTAACGAAATAAATCCGGTTTTAATTCATTTGACGCTATAGCCATTAGAGTCAATATATTATAGCAAGCATCTGCACAAACTAAATAATTCCTGTTTTAATTAATTTGACACTATAGCCATTAGAACCGATATATGATAGCAACCATCTGCACTGCTAAATAAATCCTGTTTTAATTCATGTAACGCTATAGCCATTAGAGCCGATATTAGAGGAATCATCTGCACTAACTAAATAAATCATGTTTCAATTCATTTCACTCTATAACCATTGGAGCCGATATATTACAGGAACTAACTGCACTAACTAACTAAGCTCTAGTTTAATTCATTTGACACTATTCCTATTGGAGGATATATTACAGAAACTGATTGGACTGCATAAATAATCCCTGCTTTTATTTCATTTAACACAATAGGCATTGGAGCCGACATTACACCAACGGTCTGCACTGACTAAATAAATTTTGTTTAATTCATTTGATGTGCATTTGATTGGTACTTTTATAATACATTACTTATTTGGCATTACTTCAAGGTAATACACGACAATAATGTAATGTAAAACAGATTATGTACATATTATTAACTATCTAACTATCCTGTTTCTAATTAGTTGTAATCACTTCCTGGTTACCGGTCTTATTGTTTTCATATTGTCCATATATAATTTCGTGCCTTTGAAGCAGTTGAGCAACCTGGTGAGCAGTTAAGTATGCTTCGAAGAAAGCCATACATAATTGCCCAACATACATAATTGCCTGTAGCAGGTATACTCTGCTCTTGGGCGGTTGTTCTGAATGGGTGGAACAGTCCACTATATGGACTGTTCCTGCTAATGGCCTGCCACCTGTTGTTAGATTTATGCAAACAGAGGTGGGCAGAGTCGTTCCACCCATATTCTAAAAAGAAGGGAACAAACTCTCTGCCAAAACCAGGAATGCAACAACCTACCTGCAATTTAAATCTAGATTAAAGGTTGAGTACCCAACATAGACATACATTAATAAACCTACCTGGATAGACACAAACGTTGAGAACTGAAAAAAATACATAGTCCCAAACCACTCCCTTCCCTCTCCCTCTCTGACCCCCCCCCCCCCCCTGGCAAAGAGAGTAAAAGAAATAACAACTACCAAAGTATACCCACCAGCCTATAACACCTGACTAAATCAATAAAACATATACTACTGACAAAGCTATAGTTGACCCAAGACAATTTAAATGAGTCGTGCAACCATTATTTGCATAATCCAAAATCCATGACTACCTGTATCAGCAAGTCATGCCCATTATATTAATGTCTCCTCACAGGTATGATCATCAAATCACTGATATAGTCTAAAGGTAAATGGCTATTCTCCAGTCTACATGTGCAAAATAAGATCCCCACTATATTTGTAATGCCTCATTTTAACCTACTACTGTCTATATTGTTCATACCATCGCATCGTCTCATCCATAAATAGTTCATATGCACTATAATTGTTAAGGCCGGAAGACCAGCGCCTCGGTGCTGAAAAAAGATGTTATTCAACTGGAATAACAAATTTGAACAAAAAAACAAACAAATTTGTTGATATTGAATGAACAGAATAGTTTGACCAAGTTCGAAGTAAGGGTACTGTAATGTGAAGTGATGAGAATGGGAAATATTGCGCCTAGTACACGATTAGAACCCGCAACCCCTGTGATTATGGGGTTAGCATCCTAACCATTACACTACCTAGTATCCCTGATGCAATCCCCCTATCTACAACTACCTGTCTATGTGGCTCCTTGCTTGAGAGGTCAGTGTCGACAATCACGCAGCATTCAGTCCACGATATCGCGCAGTGTCCGCCGGTCATTACCGATCCAACTCCTCCTAAGCCTGAATAATTGCAATAAAGTCCCAGTCACATTGGGGTCAACCTGTGTGTCTCTTCTGGCCAGCTGGGGTCAGCGGTTCACACTGGCTGCGCGGTCCAGTCATTGAGGTCGTCCTGGGTCATCGAGATTGTGCATGTGCATCGTATGACTGATGGATCAGCTATTACCGTTTCAAAATCACCCGCTCATGTCTGGTGTTCTACCATAATATACTGCCACTTTATGCTGATAGTATCCAATGATCACGTGAGTGTATACTATACATGCAACCGACAGTCCAACTCTTGACCAGTGAACTGTTTAGGCCACTGTCGCTTATGAATCCCAGACAAGCAGTTGACCTATTTCTACCCACTTTATATGGCGTAAAAATACTTAGGCATATATTATTGTGAATGGAATAACGTCGCTGTACTACACATACAGTGTGGGTAGTGATCTGGTGAAGCGGGGCTGCAGCGACCTGGATCACGGACAGACTGCATTGAACAACCTACACCTCCCTGTTCAAGCCTCGGTCTGGTTCACATTGTTCCTGGCCAATGCTCACCCGAAAGGAAGGGGACACTTCAGCAGAGCTTGTTTGTTTGTTGTTATTTTATGTCCTAGCAACATATCAGGACAGGTACCGACTTGTGACAGTGTGCGCTCATGGCAACTTTATAGTGCTGCCCGACTGGGAGACCAGGCCGCCAGCACCGTGACCTGATATCCCACTCAGTCTTATTATTCTGACACTAAGCCAACCAGTCCTTGCCTTATCCTAACAATGCGGTGTGCCTGGCTAGGAAGCGACAATTATACATTCTTACGTCATTGGTTTGACTAAACCAGGGTTTGAAGTCACAAACCCATGGGTTCGGATTCCATGATCTCCCAAAACAGGATATCGACGCTCAACTCATTCGGCCATCCCGTCTGGTCCCTCAGCAGAGTTTTGCTGATAGGAGCGAGTGGGCTCACGAGCCATGAGTCCAGATGGAGGGCAGCAGAAACGGTCAAGCCATCTCCTACCATAAATCAACCATCATTTTTACATAGTAGGCCAACATGGAATTTGGAATGTCTTAGGAAAAGACAGCATGACTATGCATTCAATAAGTACTGTCAGAAAACAAAACATGGTGTGCTAGCTCTATTGGATGACTAGCATAGCCATAGTTATTGTAGATTGATATATTGGCATTTTTAGACGCAATATATATTTTAGCACAGTTTATTGTCATATATTTGCGGTTTATCAGAATTTCTTCCTGGAATATGTTAGCTACTAAGCGATGTAGTAGAAGCGCTCTGTCGATATGCTTTTAGATCTAGCTTAGACGGATTATGGAGACAGTGGCGAAACAGTCGCAAACCTGATACATGAGTATTTAAGCCACCGCAAGTCACATAGCTGAATGGATGAACTGCTATTAGCCTACATGTGACAGAAGAGGATGAAGTAAAGTAACAACATTTATAGGTGATGCAAGCTCTAGCTTGTAGTCCATGTCTCTTCCCTCTTTTTTTGTTGTTGTAAATATAGTTTATTCATTGAATAAAGTCTTTTTGTCAGCGCCGTGGCACTGGTCTTCCAGCCATGTGACAATACAGTTATTTACAATATATGTATATGTAGTGTGATATTGTCATCAGCAGCTAGCTCAAGTCAACTGAAATAACAATATTAATCATTCCAAGACTTACATATGGTATAGTTTGAGAATTCACATATAAAAATAGTAGTTATATGTTGTATTCATTCATACTTAGATACATATATGTGTGTTGATTAGACATTTACATTACGGAGCAGTTAGGTGCATAGTTTCCCTTCATAGGTTTGTATGCCTACTGTGTTGTGAATTGCATAATTATCATGTTGTTGGAGATGACATTTTGAGATCGAGTGTTAGTAGGATGGTTTGTTTATTCTGTTAGATACAGTGTGGTTAGCATATATGGTTATGCTTAAAAGGTTAATACCTCGGATGTGTTTTTGACTACATGAAGTAGTTTAAGTAAGTAGGTTGTTAGTAATGATGGGATAAACTCTGCTTGGAGCAGTGTACATTTCAGTAATTTAGTAGTCTAGTACAGTCTTTATTAGTGTCTATGTTCATAGCAATACTACCAGACTGATATATACATTTTCTGAATTTGCTGCACAAATAATGTGTAAGGTGGATAACTTGGTTTGTTGGCAGCAGGTAAAGGAGTGTGTGGGGTGGTGGTGGTTGTGGAGGGGGGCTGACGATAGGTGCTTATAATAGATAGATAATTAAATATGCCGACCTCATCACTAGGCCTTTAAGGAAGGCTACCATCTTAGATCAATGAGGGTTCAGGTCAGAGCACTATAATAGGTTTGTTCAATAAGCTCGGAGCATGCCTACCCAGTAATGGACCCACTCAGAGAACATTCACAAAGGAGAAGGTATCCAGGTCATTAGGCTCCCATTACCGTGGCTGGTGGCAATGACAGCAACAATGAATCAGATCCGCTTACAACTTGACCTAATACAAACCGAATATTGCTGCACTGTGGCGATCAGTCAGTAGCGTACGGTCATCTACTGGTTAGAATATAAGTGGAGGAGAAATAATAAGAATATAATGAATATGAACAAAGAGGGGAATTAGGAGAAAACGAAAAGGAAAAATTGGAATAATACAAATAAAAATAATGAAAATAATTAAATTTAAAACATAATGATAAAACACATTTAAATAAAAGATGAATGAAGACTAAGAAGAGCAGGACATGGGGAAAAAGTGGCAAATGTGAGGAGAGTAGAACAGCAAGAAGTGTAAGGAGGGTAAGAACAGTAAGGAGAGTACGAAGAGTGAGAAGATTCAGAAAAGTAAAAGAGAAAGAATAGTGAACAGATTAACAAGAGTCACAAGTGTAACACTACCAAGAGTAAGAAGGGAAAACTGGTATCCAGAGGAACGAGAATAACGAGCGTAATATTGGTAGTTAGTGAAACAAGTGTGACAAATGTAACACAAGTAATAAGAGTAGCAAGAGTAACAAGAGTAATGTGAGTAACATGAGTAACAAGAGTAGCGAGAGTAATAAGAGTAGCAAGAATAATAAGAGTGACAAGAGTATCATGAGTAACAAGAATAACACAAGTAACAAGAATAACGAGAGCAACATGATTAACAAGACTAACACAAGTAACAAGAATAACACAAGTAACAAGAGTAGAAAGAGTAACAAGAGGAACTCTAGTAAAAAAGAGTAACAATAATAACAAGAGTAACATGAGTAACACAAATAACACGTTACTGCCATATCATCCCCCCACCCACTCCTCCACCGCACACCACCCACTCTCCATCACCCCCTGTCTGCAAGTAACAAGAGTAACAAGGGTGACAAGAGTAACAAGCGTAACAAGAGTAACAAGAGTAACAAGAGTAACAAGGGTGACAAGGTTGACAAGAGTAACAACAGTAACAAGAGTAACAAGAGTAACAAGAGTAAAAAGAGTAACAAGAGTAACAAGAGTAACTAGAGTAACAAGATTAACAAGAGTAACAAGAGTAGTGTGAATAACAAGAGTAACACAAGTAATAAGAGTAACACTAGTATGAATAGTAAGAATAGTAAGAAGAGTAACAAGTGTAACAAGACTAACAAGAGTAGTGAGAGTAACATGAGTAACACAAGTAACATGAGTAACATGAGTTACCAGAGTAACACAAGCAAGAAGAGTAACATAAATAACACAAGTAACAAGAGTAACATAAGTAACATGCTTAACAAGAGTAATATGTGTACCATGCATAACATGAGTTACAAGAGTAACACAAGTAACAAGAGTAACACAAATAACACCAGTAACAAAAGTAACCTAACTAACCTGATTAACAAGAGTAAAATGAGTAACAAGAGTAACAACATTAACGAGAGTATTGAGACTAACAATAGTAACAAGACTAACCCGAGTAATAAGAGTAACATCAATAACAAGAGTAAGACAAGTAACAATCGTAACAATAGTAACTATCGTAACAATAGTAACAAGAGTAACAAGAGTACCAAGAGTAACAAGAGTAACAAGAGTAACATGAGTAACACAAGTAACAAGAGTGACAAGAGTAACATGAATGACAAGAGTAACAAGAGTGACAATAGTAACAAGAGTAACAAGCGTAACAAGGGTAACAAGAGTAACTAGAGTAACAAGAGTAACACAAGTCTGACAAGAGTGAGAAGAGTAGCATGAAAAGTACGAGTAAGAATAGTAAGTCGAGCAATATTAGCAATACAAATAAGAAGAACAATATTAGCAAGAGTAGCAACAATGACATGGGTAGCAAGAATATCAAGAGTAAGAAGAGTTAGAAGACTAACACAAATAAGACAAGTTCAAATAAGAAGAAGAATTTACAAATAAATCCACAGAAGGCGTCCATCTCATATATATGTATAAATATATATATACACACACATATATGTACACATATATATGCATATATATAATATAAGTAATTTTACTTTGCTCAAATTGTTTTCCGTTGGAAACTGCCTGTAGTTTCTGGTGTTTTTCTTCTTGCCTATTTCTGTTACCCAGACTTCGATCACTTTTTCGGATGTTTTGTTTTTAAGCCAAGAAGAAGAACAGTGTACAACACCAACAAGTGGTAAACCGGGGTTAGATCGGCAGTGGTCGTGTGGAAGAGCGGCGTCAGTGTCTGACCTCGGAGACCCACAGTGCGCGGGGTGCAGTGTCAGTGGGCTTGTACCTTTTTAAATATATTTGTTTTATTGAAGATTTATACTGCCTCTCATGTATGAGTCTGAATAGTTTTGTTTTCACCATTAGACAATTGGTTGATAGAAAGAACAGATTTTTAACCGCCCACACCACATAGACATGGTATGAGAGCAACTGGCCTTTGTTGGCGTTAGAAGTTGTACTCGGCATCGGACCGACACCGGACAGGCACTGGACCTACACCGGACCGCACTGGACCGATACCACACCGAGATCGGACTGACAGCGGACCGACAGTGGACCGACACCGGACCGACACCGGACCGACACCGGGCCGACACCGGACTGGCACAGGATGGACACCGGTCAGACACCGGACCCACACCGGACCCCCACCGGACCCACACCGGACCCACACTGGACCCACACCGGACTGACACCGGACTGACACCGGACCAACACTGGAACGACACCGGACCAACACTGGACTGACACCGGACCGACACCAGACAGACACTGGACTGACACCGGACCGACACCGGACTGGCATCGGATTCGACACCGGACGGGCACTGGAACTACACCGGACCGAAATAGGACCGATACCACAACAAGACCGGACCGACAGCGGACCAACACCGGACCGATACCGAAACGACAATGGACCGACAGCGGACCGACACCGGACCGATATCGGTCTGGCACCATACCGACACCGGACCAACACCGGACAGACACCAGACAGACACCAGCCTGCAGACCGACACCGGACTGACACCAGACCGATGCCAGGGCGGGGCCTTAACCAGACCGGCACGTCCAAGTGGCCAGGGCTTCATCTGGCGCCGGTCACGTGGACAGTCACGTGGTGAGTGAATGCCCCCAGCGGGCATTGTCGGCTGTCCCAGGACACCACCCGCCTTAACACCCCCGCCCCTTAACCACACACACAGATACACCACCCCACTCACACAACATATTGATTCCCGCGCGGTGAATTGTTAGCATTGTTGGCAGGTCTCGGAGGCCACCTAGCGGGAGACGGGCTACTGACTGTGGAGGATGGATGGCCTGGTGGGGGTGCTACCAGCTCTCCGCACTTCCGGGTCTCCGGGTCCCTTCAGACACCACTTTTAGGCCCTTTGTATTTTTTTATTGTTGTAAGTGTTATTTTATTCAGCAAAGGAACTTATATTTTCACTCCCAAGAGAATTAGTGTTTTTGCCATCTTATGTTAAATTCAATCACCGATAATATTATTCTATCATCCCAAGAAGAAGCCAAGGCGATATTGATTATGTTTTGAGAGAGCTCTTGACTTAAGCTCTGGCTGGTACACAACATACCGTCATTTATTTTGATTCAAAAGCAAATTCCGGGTGACAGAGGGTCAAGAACAACGGGAGCAGGGCGAAAGCTGCAGCAGGTGGGAGTGTGTAGGTGGCTCAATGCCAACCCATCCATACTCCATACCCTCCAACCGCACCGCTCCAGACTCTTTGTTGTTACATTGGTTAAAGTTGCATAGTCCGATGGTTTTGAGTTTCTGTCATTTTCTGAGTTAAATTTATTAAATTGATTGTTTGTTATAGCCTCCCTCACTTTAGTTTGAAGTAACTTTTATTTTAAATGTCTAACTTTTGAGATATTTGAAGTGCATCCATCCACAAATAATGTTGGCAAGCACGCCAAAATTCTGACACCATAGGCTTCTGCAATAACCGCTTCTATTAAATTGGTTCTGTATGCCCTTCTATGTGGCGACAAGTGCTTAATATGTGCATCAGTATCTAAGTTGGGTATGTAGAAGCAAATTTGGATAATTGTTTTAGTATTCAAAATTTGATATTTCATCGGACTATGCAGCTTTAATTAAAGCTGCATAGTCCGATGAAACATCATATTTAAAAAAAACAGAACAATTATCTAGATTTGATTCTCCACATCTAACTTTGACACTGATGCACTTATTAAGTATTTTATGCTAACTATAAGGGAATATTGAATCAATTTAATAGAACCTGTTACTGCAGAAGCCTATGGCGTCAAAGTTTTGGCGTGCTTGCCAAAACTAATTTGATATATGTGTACTTCAAACATCTCAAAACTTAGCGATTTAAAATAAAAGTCACTCCAAAGTAAAGTAAGGTAGATTATAACAATGAATTAAATTTATTTATGTCAGAAACAAGTGAGTAACCCAAAACGACCGGAGTGTGCAACTTTAAACAGGGGAAATTTCAATTGCGGATGATTGGTCTTCCGCACTCCTTGTCCTATCCCAATAACGCCGAGCGGCAAGTTAAGAAGCGGCAAGTGTCAATTGTTAAGTCATCAGTTTGACTCGAACAGGGTTCGAACCTGTTAGTTCGAATCTCATGACTTACCCCAAACGGGAGGCGGACGGACGCTCAACTCATTCTGACCCTCACAAGTTTATTCTATTTATAAAAATATTCACATAAGTGGTTCGAGACCACATAATTTGAAATAAACTAAAATTAGCTACAAGAATATGAATCTGCTCAGGTTGAATATCGAAAAAGAAAGAGCGATTTAGAATAAACGTTCCTTAAAAGTAAATTAAGGTAGATTATAAGGATCAATTTATTGTGTATCTCAACAGAATGGTAGACACTCAGGTTGTGCAACTTTAAGTAATACACGGTTCGCAGATGAACGACTCAACAATGCAAAGTAGGGCAGGTAAGACGTGACATTTTCAGGTGGACAGAAGTACCCGGCACTAGAGAATTATAAATTGTAATAGGGTGGGTGGGCGGAAAAGACATGGCAAAGCAGTATTTGAAATGGGTGCGTTGCCGTGAAATGGGGAAGAGGTGTGAATAGTTGCTGGCCAATCACATGGATGGATGGTGGGATTGCCCATGCACGCCAAGAAGATTCCAGAGCACAGCGAATAGGGGGAAGAGTTGTGGTCATTCCCGCTGAATCAGACACAAGGGTAACATTGCGACCAACTTGGTTTCTATGAGTGCAGAATCGAGGTGCGATTGAGTCATTAAACATTACGCTATTTAGGTTTCAGTAACTGATCTATAATGTACAACGGATTATATTGGGTAAACACGAAAGCACCGATGCTTGACTCTCAGCTGGTGGTTTTATTTGAATCACTCCAGCATGTGATTTGATTACACCAGGGTCATATGGTGCCTGAGTAGATGAACATCCCCAAGACATGAGTGACCGATTTGTACACACCAAAACGGAGCCTTGTCAATCGTACATCGATGCACATAGGCGATCACCGTGACCCAGCACGACTCACGCGGACCAGCCCTGCCCTCCACTATAGCATGAATTAGCACCACTCGTGGAGCATCATTCCTGCCACGTGACTACCACATTACAAAACAAAATGGTGGCCATATTGCACTGCTACGCTCCGCGCATGCGTGGAGTGCAGTGATGCAGCGCATACGCAGTGGTGGGGTGGTCTGAGTAGAGCGCCAGTCGACCGATAGAGGCGCCCCCCCCCCCCTCCTGCCGGTAACAACATCCAGCCCTGGAGCCTCCGTCTGGTGTCGCCCACAGCCACCAAGGGGCGGATCAATAGCTACTTTGTCATCCGCGGGGTGGCGCTCCGAGCAGACGGCGCTGTTTAATCAGCACTATAAGGCCAGCTACCCCCGTCACACACTGCCGCACCCACCGCCCCCCCCCACCCCCACCCCCACACACCCAACCCATCGCAGCCTCACTGCTACCAACACCACAGCCAATGCCCATCCTTACTCCCAGCCTCAGAGCCAACTCACACCCAGAGCATTCAAACCAGACACAGCACAGATGAGACCATGTTCCAAATAGCCCGCCCATACCTACCCCACCATCAGACACGGTGGCCGAATCTATAGAGCGCAAGCCTCCCGTGCAGGAGATCGTGAGTTTGATATCCCGGTCCAGTCAAACAAATGACATACAAAATGTATACTTGTCGTTTCCTACTTTGGTGCTTGGCATTATAAGGATAGGGGAAGGATTGGTTAGCTCAGTGTTTGGATAAACTGACTGTGCGGGATATCGGTTCATGGTGCTGGCGGTACGATTTTCCAGTGGGGCAGCACTATGAAGTTGCCATGAGTTTGGACTGTCACAAGTCGGTACCCATCCAGATGTTACCTAAGATGTTGCCAGGACATAACATTCCAATAACCAACCTCCCCACGACCCACAAATAGCTGTAAAATGCTAAGGTTCGAATCTGTGGCTGTGTAGGCAGGCTACAATGAAATCAATACAGACAAAGAGAAAGGAAGAGTATAAAGTGTAAAGAAGAAGAGAGAGTCCAGCCCTCTGGTTTATTATTTATATGGTTACATGAGTTCATTGTAGAGTATCACCCTACCCCTTTCCCCCAATGGAAAACAAGCATTCTTGGCCCTACCAATAGGGATCGAGCATTCCTGGTCTGCCCACCACCAGCAATCTGTATGGCACCATGGCCACCACCAACCTTGACCTTTGAGTGTGGTGATCACTATCCCAGCAGAGGGGCTAGGCCCTGAGTACACTCACACCCAGACCTGCCAGCACCACTATGTCTATTTACATCCCACTCAGGCACCACCAGCCCATAGATATATATACATACATGTGCCTGATCACATACAGCGATCAGTAATAGAACATTTGCATTCCCCCCCATGCCGTATATCAGAATATTTTACACAGCGATATCAGCAGCCCCCACATCTCCCACCTCTACCTACCCGACCACCCACAAATACAGTAATATTGTTATGCACTACATCCCCATCCCCTACGTTCCTCCACCACCAATTACAAATGTTTGCTATATTATCCTTGACCCTGTCACCCCCTACCAACAGCCCATGTGTTTAGCTCCCACTGAGAGATACCATCACACATCAAAACTACGCATCACCAACAACGGACTTCTCCTTCCCACCCACCCCAAGCAGTGCACAATGGGGGTGCACCCATCGCATCACCCCCAAACCTACCCCACCGCAACCACCTCCACCACCCCACCACCACCACCACTACCCTACCCCCACAACTCCAACCACCCCCACCAGCCCTCCACGCCCCCCAAAACCACCAACACCACCCTGCCCGTACCATCCCACCATTCCCACCATTCTCACCACCCCCAACCTCCCAATGACCCAGTAACAAAGCAATATCAGCAGACCCCACAACCCCCACCACTACCTCGCTCACTACCACCCACCAATACAACTGTATGATCCTCCACCCTACCTCCCCCACAAACAGTGATACCAACAGCACCCAACCGGCCTCCCCCACCACCCCCACCAGTCCCCCCCCCCACCACCCCACAATCCCTGCCACCCCCACATCCCCCACCACTCCCACCATCCCACCACATCCACCACCCCACCACTTCCACCACTTCCACCATCCCCCCCCCACATGCTCACATCACCTACATCCCACCACTCCCACCATCCCACCACCTCCACCATCCCACCAGTTCCACCACTTCCATCACCCCCACCACCCCACATCACCCGCACCACCCACCCCACCCACACCAATCCCACTACCTCCCCAAACTCCCACTCCCACCCACCCACACCCAGATCAGGACCCACACCCGCACCCAAACCACGACCCTCACCCACACCCACACCCACACCCACACTCACACCCACACCCACACCCACACCCACACCCACACCCACACCACCAGCCACACCCACACCCTGACCACCCACATGCTAGCTGGCGAGTATTCATGGACTGTGTGTGGTGATACAATCCCCGGCAATCAATAATAGTATATGTATAGAGGGCGCGTGGTGTGGCGTGTCTAGGCTGGAGATGGTTGGCGGGAGGACGTGACGGTTGGCGGGGTGTGTACCACTGGTGTCCGGGCGGAGATGAACCAATCAGCGCTCTCAGCACACGTGTACCTCAGACTGCCCGCCCCTCACCACCTGCGGGGGCTTCTCTACAGATCTATGCACCTCACCACCACACACCCCACCAGCACCACCACTACCACTACCACCACCACCACCATCACGACCACCACCATCACCACACACCACCACCAACACCACCACCAACACCACCAACACCACAAACACTGCCACCACCACCACCATTACCACCACCACCACCAACACCACCAACACTGCCAACACTGCCACCACCACCACCATTACCACCACCACCATTACCACCACCACACACCACCACCACCACCAACACCACCAGAAACACCAGCAACACTGTCACCACCACCATTACCAACACCACCACCAACACCACCAACACCATCAACACCACCAACACCACCAACACCACCAACACCACCAACACCACCAACACCACCAACACTGCCAACACCACCACTACCACCTACACTAGCACCACCACCACCAGCGTCACGACCACCACAACCACACCACACCTCCACCAACACCACCACCAACACCGCCAACACCACCAACACTGCCACCACCACTATTACCACCAGCACCACCAACACCACCACCACCAGCGTCACGACCACCACCACCACAACCATACCACACCACCACCAACACCACCAACACTGGCACCACCATCACCATTACCACCACCACCACCAACCCCACCATTACCACAACCACCACCAACACCACCAACACTGCCAACACCACCACCATCACATACACTACCAGCACCACCACCAGCGTCACGACCACGACCACCCGAACCACACCACACCACCAACACCACCACCACCACCAAAACCACCAACACTGCCACCACCACCACCATTACGACCACCACACCAACACCACCAACACCACAACCACCACACACCACCACCAACACCAACACCACCAACACCACCAACACTGCCACCACCACCGCCATTACCACCACCACCACCTACACCACCAACACCACCACCCACCACCCCCACCACCCCATTACACACCACCACTACACCACCACCCCTACACCACCACCACCACCATGCAGACCACCACCACCCAACCACACAACACCACCACCACCACCACCCACCACACTGCCACCACCACCACCATACGACCACCGCACCACACCACCGACACCACAACCACCACACACCACCACCAACACCACTAGCACTACCAACAACACTGCCACCACCACCATACCACCACCACCAACACCACCAACACCACCAACACCACCACCAACACCATCACACGCCACCACCACTCACCACCACCACCAACACCACCAACACTCCACCACCCCACCATACCACCACCACCACCAACACCATCAACACTGCCACCACCACCACCATTACGACCACCAGCACCAACACCACCAACACCACAACCACCACACACCACCACCACCACCACCACCACCACCAACACCACCAACACTGCCACCACCACCACCATTACCACCACCACCACCACCACCAACACCACCAACACTACCAACACCACCAACACCACCACCAACACCACCAACACCACCACCACTGCCACCACCACCACAATGACCACACACCAACACCACCACCATTAGCACCAACACCACCAACACCACCAACACCACCAACACTACCACCACCACCACCACAACCACCATACACCACCACCACCACCATTAGCACCAACAGCACCAACACCACCAACACTGCCACCATCACCACCATTACCACCACTACCAAAACCACCACGAACACCACCAACCCCACCAATACGACAAACACTGTCATTACCACCACCACCACCAACACCATTACCACCACCACCACCACCACCAGCATCATGACGACCACCACCACAACCCACCACCACCAACACCAGCAACACCACTGACACCACCAACACGACCACCACCAACACCACCAACACTGCCACTATCACCACCACCATTACCACCACTACCAAAACTCACCACAACACTCCCCATATGCCCCACCGCCACGCCAAGACAACCACAACGCCACCACCACACCACCACCACACACATTCCACCAGATACACCCCACAACACACCCCCAGCAGCACACACCACACCAGCACCATATACCCCCACCACCACCACACACCCCACCACCACCAAACAACCCACCACCTCCCACCGACACCCCCAACCACAGCATACACCCCAGCACCACTCAGCCCAGCACCACTCACCCCACCACCACACACACACCCACCACCAGACACCCACCACCACACACCCCATCACCACACTCCCCACCACCACGCACCCCACCTCCACACACACCACCACCACCACACCGCACCACCACACCCCAACACCACACACCCCACCAACACACCTCACCCCGACCCACAACCATAACCAACACCACCAACGCCACCAATGTCCACCTGACACTCGACAGTTAGGGATGAGTGAGGGACCAGAATATAGACTGACCAGCAGGAAGGTACCAGTATAACCTAGCGGTAAAGACCACAACCATGCACCAACAAGCTGGAACGACTAGTAACAACCACAAACCAGTAACAATAAACACCAACCACCACCAACCACGAACCAACCACCACTAACAAACACCAACCACCACCAACCACAAACCCCAACCAATTACAATTAAACACCAACAAACGCAAACAGCCACAAACAACCAACAACCAGCAACAACCAACAACCACCAAACACGATGAACAACCACCAACAACCACAAACAACCACTACAACTAACATTACCAACGGCCAATCACAATCCTCCCAGCCGGAATCCTCAACCACAAGCACCTCCAGGTCCTCACTCCACGAACAGCCACCACCAGCACCGCACGACAACGCGCAACGAGGAGGATGCAGCCTGGGTGAATATGGCAGCGCATGTGTAGTCCCCAGTCCACCCCACCATAACCCACACCCACCCCCACACCCACAACCACCCCCACATCACCCCACCCCCATACCACCCCACCCTAACCCACACCCACCCCACACCATCCCCCCAATGCGTCTTGTACCGGAAGTCCACTATGCCGACCCGTGTGGAGGTGGGAGGTGGGAGGTGGGAGGTGGGTGTGGCTTCAGCTAACTAGAGCGGACAGTGACCGTGTAGCAGGCTCTCAACCCTGGGTACCAGCAGCCGGAGAGGCCCTCCCCACACCCACCTCTCCAACTCCCAACGTCGCCACCCCCCACCTCTCCACCCCCACCTCGCCACCTTCCCACCTCGGCACCTCCCCACCTCGCCCCCTCGCCCCCATCCCCACCTTTCCACCTCCGGCCTCGGCCCGCCCACCACCCCCGCCGCTCCACACCATTCCCCTCGCGCCCCCACCCAGTCCGACCTCCCCACACCCGCCCCCTCCACCTCCCCATCCCTGTTCCCACCCCGCGCCCCCCCCCCCCCATCCCCATCTCCTCACGTCCCCTCTCCCTGCGCCCGTTACGCCCCCACTATCCGCAACCACCCCTCCCCTCACCACCACCACGCCTCACCACCATCGCCCGGTCCAACCTCGGCTCTCCGCGCCGCCTTCTCCGGCTCCGTCCCGACACCGACCTACCCCGGCTTCCGCCCTCGACATTCCCACCTCGCCAGGCGGTCGGCATTTCCCCATCCGCAGGGTTTCCCCAACACAACCACCACCAGCCCCACCACACCACGGCGTCGAGCCCCAGCTCCAGCCCGCACCAGGCGCCCTCTGCCGACGAATGGGGCATTTAGTCGGCGCCCGGGGGCAGGGAGCGGAGGCCGGAGAGCCCAGCTGGGACTGCACCGGAGCGGAGACTTATTGACCCCCCCCCCTCCCCAATGCCGCCGCACCCCCTCAGCTCTCGCTGCGCTGCCTCCCACCCCGCCCTCCCATCCCACCCCTTCCGCTCCTCCTTCCCGTCCCGCCCCTCCCTCCCTCCCTTCCCTCCCATCGTCCCGCCCCCTCCCACCCGGCACCCCGGGCGACGCAATGTCACAGCCGCCCACTCACCTGCCACCTTGCGGCGGGAAGCCAGACCCTGGAGCGGACGGCGGGGGACAGGGCCGTTATGGATGAGGCTTGAGAAGGCTGGGTGTGGGGGACGTGGGTGGGTGGGAGCGATGTGGGTGTGTGGGGAGTGGGGAGGGGATAGAGGAGGATGGGGCAGGCTTCGCAGCAGGCAGTGTGGGGAAGGATTGCTCTGGTCTCGTGGTAAGGGGGGGTTTAGCGGCGGCACTCGATGTGTTTGGGTAGGTAGGTTGGCAAGTGGTTGAATAGCTAGATAGATATGTAGATGAGATGATGTATAAATAGATATCACACTCAGCTTAGTATGGGTACTGGAGGAGCAAGGCTGTCGGAGTTGTACACACTGTGCTACTACAGCCTTGTTATCACACACTGTACTACTAGTCTCGTTCTCACACACTTCACTACTATACCATCTTTCTCACACACTGTACTACTATAACCTCATTCTCATACACTGTTCTACTCTAGGCTCGTCCTCACACTCTGTACACACTATACTACCAT
This sequence comes from Branchipolynoe longqiensis, assembly GCA_030323885.1. NCBI lineage: Eukaryota > Metazoa > Annelida > Polychaeta > Phyllodocida > Polynoidae > Branchipolynoe > Branchipolynoe longqiensis. Next base: position 35,105 of record JASIRB010004174.1, read on the forward strand.
AGCCTCGTTCTCACCCACTGTTCTAGTACAGCCTCATTCTCACACACTCTACTACTGTAGCCTCGTTCTCACACACTGTACTACTACATCCTCACTCTCATACACTATTCTACTACAGGCTCGTTCTCACACACTGTACTAATACAGCCTCGTTCTCACACACTATACTACTACAGCCTCGTTCTCACACACTGTACTACTATAGCCTCGTTCTCACACACTGTGCTACTACAGCTTCGTTCTCACACACTGTACTACTACAGCCTCGTTCTCACACACTACTACTATAGTCTCATTCTCACACACTGTATGACTGCAGCCTCGTTCTCACACACTGTACTACTATAGCCTCGTTCTCACACACTATACTACTACAGCCTCATTCTCACACACTCTACTACTGTATCCTCGTTCTCAAACCCTGTACTACTACATCCTCATTCTCATACACTGTTCTACTACAGGCTCGTTCTCACACACTGTACTAATACAGCCTCGTTCTCACATACTATACTGCTATAGCCTCGTTCTCACACACTGTACTACTATAGCCTCGTTCTCACACACTGTACTACTACAGCTTCATTCTCACACACTGTACTACTACAGCCTCGTTCTCACACACTACTACTATAGTCTCATTCTCACACACTGTATTACTGCAGCCTCGTTATGACACACTGTTCTGCTATAGCCTCGTTCTCAGCCACTGTACTACTACAGCCTCGTTCTCACACACTGTACTACTGTAGCCTCGTTCTTACACACTGTACTACTACAGCCTCGTTCTCACACACTGTACTGCTACAGCCTCGTTGACACACAATGTATTTTACAGCGTCGTTCTCACACTATGCACTACTATAGCCTCGTTCTCACACACTGTACTACTACAGCCTCGTTCTTACACACTGTACTACTATAGCCTCGTTCTCAGCCACTGTACTACTACAGTCTCGATCTCACACACTGTACTCCTACAGCCTCGTTCTCACACGCTGTTCTACTATAGCCTCGGTCTCACACAATGTACTACTAAAGCCTCGTTGTCACACAATGTATTATTACAGCGTCGTTCTCACACTATGCACTACTATAGCCTCGTTCTCACACACTGTACTACTATAGCCTCATTCTCACACACTGTACTACTACAGCCTCGTTCTTACTCATTGTACTAATACAGCCTCGTTCTCACATACTGTACCTACTATATCCTCGTTCTCACACACTGTACTACTACAGTCTCGTTATCACACACTGTTCTACTATAGGCTTGTTTTCAGCCACTGTACTACTAAAGCCTCGTTCTGACCATACTGTACTACTGTAGCCTCGTTCTCACACACTGTACTACTATAGCCTCGTTCTGACCATACTGTACTACTGTAGCCTCGTTCTCACACACTGTACTACTAAAGCCTCGTTCTGACCATACTGTACTACTGTAGCCTCGTTCTCACACACTGTACTACTATATCCTCGTTCTCACACACTGTACTACTAAAGTCTCCCTGTCACACAATGTATTAGTACTACAGCCTCTTTCTCACACAATGTACTACTATAGCCTCGTTCTCACATACTGTACTACTACAGCCTCGTTCTCACAACCTCGTAGCTTTGCTAAGGAGTGTCTCCACAGAACCTAAGCAGCCCACTCCCAGTCAACCCTGGGCCCTCGCTCCAGTATGACATGCACCAGTTTGCTGGCCGGTCTGGTTCGCCCGCCTGCCGCCGGGTGGCGCCACAGGGGCCGAGCCACAGCTGTAGGCAGGGCTTACCGGGCAGGTCATAAACTGACCATTCATCGCCCCATCCCGGCAGCTCAGAGAGCCACATGGCAGCCGGCTGGAGGCGGGGGATGTATGTGGGGGCTGGATGCGGGGGTTGGATTCGGGGTACAGGCACGGGCTGAATGCGGAGTGGAGGGTTGTAGCATCGGGTGGTGGGGAGACGGGTGTGGGGAATGTATGGGGTTCTGGGGGAGGGGGTTGGGGGTTGGGGGGTTGGATGCGGTAGCTGGATGCGGTATCTGGATGCGGTAGCTGGATGCGGTATATGGATGCGGTAGCTGGTCGCGAGCAATGTAGGCGGGACTGGATGGAGGTTGTTTGGGGGAGCTGGATCCGGGGGATGAATGCGGGGGATGGATGCGGGGGATGGATGCAGGAAGCTGGCCAGGGGGGTGGATGCAATGTATGAACATGGGCTGAACGCTTAGCGGTGGTGCCCAGCACCAGGATGCGGGGAGTTGAATGCGGGTAGTTTAATGCGGGGTCTGGAGGTGGGGACTGGATGTGGGGTACCAGCATAGACTGAACGCGGGGCTGTGGGTTCTAGCACCGAGCGGTGGGGATCTGGATGTGCGGAGAATGATTTGGGGAGCTGGATGCGGGGAGCTGGTTGCGGGGGCTGGATATGTGTAACTGAATGCAGGGAGTTCCATGTAGGGAGTTGGATACAACAGCTATATCCGGGACTGGATGACGGGGTGTGCAGGCTTTGTTTGTGTATGCAATAGTTGCCTATGGGGGTACATGCAGCTTTGGTTCGGTTGGATGTTGGGTTGAATGCGAACAGGTGGATGTGGCAGGGCTGGTTGCGTATATGGATTCAGCGAGGGGTTACCAGAGTTGGATGCAAGGAGTTGCGTGTAGTGGCTGAGACAGGGTTGGCTATTACTATTACTATTAGGAAGTGGATGTGAGAATTGGATGCGGACGCTGGATGTGGCAGCTGGATGCTGAGGCTGGATATGGAGTTGGATGCTGGGGACTGGATTTGGTGAGGTATAGGGATATGTTGAGCAGGGAGAAGATACTGTGTTTGGAGGTCAGGAACTGGACCTGTTGGATGGATGCGGCATCAATGAGGGGAATGGATTTGGGGGATTCGGTGTTAGAACTAGATATGGGCTGGATGCGGGTGGGTGGTTGCAGGAGTGGATGCATGCGTGGATGCTTGGGATGGATGCGGGGACTGGATGCGGGGTTGCATACGGTCGTGTGTGAGTGATTGGGTTGGGTGTGGGGCTGAATGTGGGGGGTGGATACGGGCGGTGGATGCGGGGTTCGATGCGGGATTGGAGGCGGGCTGGGTGATTGGAGTGGGTGTTGTTTTTTATGTGAAGTATATATATACTTCAGAATATAGTATGGTAGTATAAATAACGAATATGATCACCTTGTATTCCATGCGGTGTATTTATGTGAAGTATATATATATACTTGATAATATAGTATGGTAATATAAATAACATTTATGATTAAATTATATTCCATTTGTTGTATTTATCTGAAGTATATATATAATTCATAATATAGTATGGTTATATATATAGCAGATCGATCACATTGTATTCCATTTGTTCTTTTTATGTGGAGTATATATATATATATATATGTACTTCATAATATAGTATGGTTATATAAATAAAAAAACATGATCACATTGTACTCCATTTGTTGTATCTATGCGAAGTATGTATCTATACTTCATAATATAGTATGATAACATTCTATTCAATGTGTTGTATTTATGTGAACTATATATATGCTTCAGAATATAATATGGTAATATAAATAGCAGATATTATCACAGTTTACTCCATATGTTATTTGTATGTGATGTATATATATATACTTCATAATAGGGTATGGTAATGTAAATAGCAAATATGATCACATTGTATTCAATTTGTTGTATTTATGTGAAGAATATATATTATTCATGATATAATATGGTAATATAAATAAGGGATATGTTCACAGTGTACTCCTTTTTTTGTTTTTTATGTGAAGTATATAATAAATGATGATAATATAAATAACGGATATGATGGAATTGTACTTCATTTCCTGTTTTTTTATGCAAAGTCCCTCTTTACCGGAATTATATTGTATGGATGGTACAGGCCTCGTTTTGGGCGCATATAGGATGGACGTGTATTATGGTGCCCTCTGTAGCAGGTGTTGCTAACTAATTATCCCTATAATGATTCCACTTATTTCCTTGAATCTTATTGCTCCAAAGATGTTGATTCACTCTGCGGAAGTCAGGGAATCTAATCCTGGACAAGTAAAAGCAAAGACTTCACGTTGATACTTGTACGACGTCCCTAGGTTGGCTGCAAATCAGCATTAAAGGCAGAGGGGCACAGTCTGTTCCGATCAGTGTCAGTGTGCTATAACTGACTGGGATGTCGGTGTCATGGTGTTGGTGGGATGGAATCATATAGTCGGTATAAGAGTCATGGACTGCCATAGCTCGGCACGCATCCTAATATTACCTATACTAAACTAGGAAGTAGCATAATACAACCTATGTATCTATCAAAATATAGCTTGGATATATCTCTATTTTCCTGGTGTAGGGATGGCACAGACTCCCTCCCCCCACCCCTTGGGTTAATGATGGTTAGTACTTATCTATGACTGCTACTTCATTGACAGCCTTGGTTGCACCAGGCTAGAACCGATCTGGTGATGGCACACAGCCTCCCCCTTGTGTTATTTGTCACTACGGTATTCACTGATCTAATTACCACCCGGGCTCGCTAGACGGCGCTGTTGCGCCAGGCAAGAGGTGGGCGTGCCTGTCGAGATGGTCACTGCCGGCCGACCCAGATGAGAGCATGCACACTCTTATGACCTCCTGAATTTGTACCTAACCTTTTTGCAGTCCATGCAGTCAAAGGCACAAAGCTCCAACAAACAGCAAATGCGCTATACTCAACACCATGCAAACCACCCAGAGCAAGACAGCAATGGCTGAGAAAGGAAAAACTGCTAAAAGTGAACATCTGTCATTGGAAGTTCCAACCACTTCAATGGTCGATGCTAGCTGACTTGAATGATGAACGTGTACTCGCAGAATGTCTGCAAACTCTTGAAAAGCGAAAAGAATGGCGGCCAAAAACAAGTCCATTGAAAAGGACTCGCCACCCTCACCTTGCGGGAGAAGGCTCAATCTGGCTGAAGTGAGTCACATGACGTACCTCAGAGACGACACCAGTGATGGACCCCTCAACAAGTTCAGAGAAATGTACATCAAGCTGTGAACGAAGATTATGGAGTAAGTGGTCTATCCGTAAATACATCGAAAAACGTAAAAGTTAAAAAAAACTGAATCCAGGTGAATGATTTGAGGCGTTGTGTGAGTGGATGCTGGATTACCAAAATGTTGGCCGAAACAACTATGGCAAGTTCATCCAGCATATATCGTACATTGCTGGTAAATTCAAGTTTGATCATTTCTACTACTCCGCTCATACTGCTTATGACGAAGCGGTATGTAAACTCGCCGCCAGACAAGGGTTTGAGGCATTCTCAACCGGGAACCAAGATTTGGCACTGCAACACTATTCTTTCGAACAAATGAAAACTCACAAGGCAAAAGTTGTACAGAAACAAATCTATTCATCAAAGACTGCAAACGCCCATGTTTTTCCTATAATAGGGAAACCGGCTGCTCAACAACCAACAGCGTTTGTGTGTATGGCAATTGGTGCTCCAAGTGTGGAAGCACAGCACAAAAAAGCTACCAGTGCAAACAAAATAAAAGTGTCAAAACGCATGCAATTTTAATTATCAGGAACAAAACAAACCAGACATTTATACTGACCAACCACTATCATTCACTATAGCAACAACAACTGCAACAAACATAAATACATCAAACCATTATGAACAATTTGCCACACCCGTGATGCATGACCGGACACCGGCTATATCAAATTGGCAACCAATTAACTTCACATCGCTGTCAGTCTTCAATGAACCTGAACTGTTACATGTTACTGCAATTGACTATGCCGATAATTATTTTACTGTTTATTTTACTGTTTCTGAGTTGTCCTCAACTGGTTCCTGTACTTGCCAACATTACATTGCATACTCTCTAACCCAGTTGAAACCTTGTCACCCCTTCTCAGATCTATTTTTATTAGGAGAAACTGACCAAAATTGGGAATTTGTATTACACTGCTATATATTTGGATTTCAAGTAGTGAACAGAGATTGTCACAGTCATTATCCTGACCATAGTAACTTAACAATTTATGAAGATGAGCACAACCTTATTATTAACAAACTAAACGTTGACATTTCATCAGGTTATTTAACATTTGTATCTGAGCAACCAACATGTACTCACAATGTTTTTTGTACAAATTTCGAATTATCGCCCTATTTAGGGAGGAAATATTGTGGTGGAACAATTTTGTGGAGTTGTTTAATGGCTAGGCCTGAAGTTTGGGGAAATATGGACCGCTAATTTCCACCTAGCCAGACGCCTCCGGTAACAGCTTCGGTGCAATACATGGTAATGACTGGTGTCTCAGAATTTTCAATTCTGAGGCATCACCAGACATCCGTCAAGAAGTCAGCCACCACTATGCAATTCCCGATCCGCTAAGCATGATGGCTCATGTTAATGTAAAGGAAATGAGCGCGGTCATTACAGCAACCAAACGCTCGTGCCCTTATTGGTGCGATAAGTCAGTAATTTTCATCACAGACAGCACTACCATTCGAACAGCCCTCAACACGGGATTTTTTAAAAAAAAACAATCATTATGAGTTGGATAGAGGAACTGCTCTGGTGCTCATGCTACTATAATTTTCAGATAAGTTCAGCTCAAATAAAAACAAATATAAATATAATATCTGATGCCTTAAGTAGATGGTCAAAATCGGCTAAGCGTACAATGCTTACTGCTGATGCCTCAAAATCGTTTTGTTGCAACCTCCTTTTTTGAGACCTGAATTTCTAAACAATTCATTAATTGTTGTTTCTCTCTCTCTTCGTACCCTTCAGGGCCCGTATTCATGAGCTCGGGGTACGCTTAGCCAGAGGGTAGGCTTAGCCGTTGGGTAGCTATCTCACGGTTTAACGGCGGCTGTTAATTAGGTCAATCGGTATTCACCAATGATGCAGCCGGGCCGGATAGCTACCCGTTCGATTATTTATAGATTTGGGAATTCCCTCCAGTCGCTGCGGCGGCGGCGATTTGTTTACTTTACACTCGTCGATTCCAAAATATTAATATCGCCGCCTTTGCACCAGCAGCGTGAATTTCGCTTCGGATTTAGGGTTTAATTGATAAGATTTCACTTATTGCGTATGTAATTCTGTTAAATATGACTGCATTTAATAGATTAGGGCGTAAGAAATTCACGCCGATTCGAGGTCGCTGCGGGGGCAGCGATTTGTGTAGTTTACACTCGTCGATTCGAAAATATTAATATCGCCGCCGTTACGGCGTCAGCGTTAATATCGGTTCGCATTTAGGGTTAATTTGACCAAATGTCACTTATTGCGTATTTAAATCTATCAAATATGATCGCATTGAATAGATTTGGGCGTAAGAAATTCACGCCGATTCGGCGGCGACGGCGGCAGCCATGTTTGGTTAACGTTGGACAGTATGGATATCGACGTCGCTGCGGAGGCGGCGATTTGTGTACTTTACATTCGTCGATTCGAAAGTATTAATATCGCCGCCTTTGCGGCACCAGTGTTAATGTCGCTTCGGATTTAGGGTTAATTTGAATAAATTTCACTTATTGCATATGTAGATGTGTTAAATATGATTGCATTGAATAGATTCAGACCCACACAGGCTCACTAACCCCTCGGGATAGTCCCTTACCCCTGAGTCGAAAGTGGGGTAGCGTACCCCCAGGTTAGAGCTCATGAATACAGATTTTCCACCGTTAGCAGGGGGGGGGGGTACCACTAACCTCGGTTAGAGCCCTACCCCAAGCTCATGAATATGGCCCCAGGTCTACATCGAGAAATGAATGACTTACGCTCCCAATACTAAGCACCAAATTTGCGCCTGACACGATCGATGCACCTTAACACCTAGATGTGTTTAATTGACGAGTTTGCCAGTCTCCTTACGCCGACCGAAGTAGCATAATACACCCAATGTATCTATATAAATATACTGTATTCATATATATGTACTCTATAATCAAGTGTGGGAATATAAACAAGGACACTATCATCTTCAGTTATATCTGTATTGTACTCTGCCAACTCTTGCCGGTGTGAAACCTCTATTTGCTCCCCGAGAGAGTGCCGCTGGTAACTTGCAAAAGCCAGCAGCACTTCAACACTTTTGCAGGCAGCTTTCATGAAATGTACAAACCTGAAGCTGAGAGACATTAAGACCGACTCATGGACGCAACTCTCACAGCAGAGAGCTAAATGGAGAGCGGCAGTCAAGTACTGAAAGCAGTCTTTGTCGCATCGCGACCGACAGCATGATGATGATGATGACTCTGCCAACCATAACTAATGTATGTCAGTGATTATATATATATATATATATGCTGTATAACAATTATACGAGTATAATATCCCAGAATTCTATACTATCCTAACACCCATCAACCAGTGATCGGATGGTAATGAGGGCAACTTGAAACTAGGTACTGGGTAATTCCACCTTGACGGATGATCGTAACGGGAAGAAGGCGTGATCTGTGTGTGTGGGGCGGGGGGGGGGGGGGAGGATGGCCGCAGGCTGTGTGAGCTAAGTGGCTGGCAGTGTCACGTGACCGTGTGTGTGCCCGGCTGGTGGAGCAGAGCATCACAGGGAATATAGAGCGTGGTAGAGTCGTTGGAAACCAGCTCACAGCACAACTCGGTTATAGAAGGAGGGAGTGGTAGGGGAAGGGGAATGGGAGTGTGCAGGAGGGATGAGATGGGGAAGGGTGGGGTGGGGAGGGGAGGTGGGGAGGTGGGAGGAGATGGAGACAAGATGAGGATGCAGGAGGGAGGAGCAGGGTAAGGAGGGGTTGGGAGGGGAGGGGGAAGAGAGCCGGAAGGGGAGTCGTGGTTAAGGGAGGATCGAGAAGGCAGTTAAAGGAAGGGTAATATGGAATTAGGGAGATGGGAGGAATGAGGAGGGAGGAATGGAGGGAGGGAGGGATGGAGGAGGAAGGGATGGTGGAGGAAGGAAGGAGGGAGGAATGGAGAGAAGGAGGAAAGGAAGGCAGAGAAAACGAAGGGAAAGGGTGATATGGAATTATGGGAGATGGGAGGAAGGAGGAGGGAGGGAGGAGTAGGAAGGGAAGGAGGGGTGGAGGCAATGAGGGCAGGAGGGAGGGAGGGAGGGAATGAGGGCAGGAGGGAGGGAGGGGGGGAAGGAGGAAGGTAATGCAGAGATGGTGAGGGTGGGTGATGGGAGATGATGAACGAACGGGACCGAGGCGCGATATCAACTGGGCCGCCGTGAAAGCAGTGGCGCCCCCACCCGGCACCACGGCGCATTAATCACGTGCTTAGGCGGTCAGCGCGGGGCCTGCGAGCCTCAGTGCGGCGGGCCGAGGGGCGCCAAGGGCCGAACAGGGTCTCGGAGCAGCTCACCTGGACCCAACCGGGCGTCAGAGAGCTGCTCAGTGTGTGTGTCGTCGTGCGGGGCGGGGCCTGGCCAGGGGGCGGGTCTGGGTTTGACATTCGTGTATTGCTTGTCTTGGCCAGCAGTCCTGCTACTGGTACAAACAGTTTGAAAATCGGGCGAATACTGACCAAGTAGCACGTGGAACGAGTGCAACCCGATGTCGGCGCCACTGTCACGCCGGTCCTGACCAACAAGCAACGGGCAGCAATTGGTCAATATAAATATATACATTAAAACCTCTGTAACCGATCACATCCATAGCTCGACCACTCCCCTATATCGATCACTTCATTTGGGTCCCAAACGATCGCACATACGATACCATTGTAATGATGAAAAAAAATCCATAAACCGTTCACCTACCTAAATGGACCATTTAAAGTCGGTCGCATGGTCGGTCGATTTAGAGAGGTTTTACTGTACACAATACACAACACACGGAGCTACCTGGCAAGCAAACAAGTCTCAATGCTACATGACGAGCACATGTCAAATTCCGCCAATTTATATACATTTAACTGGTTATACTCCTTATATATTGTTTGGTAAACAGTTTATTCACTAGAACATGCGTGTTATTCAACGTCTTCCCGTCATGTACATTGCATCACAGATAACTAGTTAGGGTTAGTGGGTGTGTGGGTTAGTGGGTTAGTGGGTTAGTGGGCTAGTGGGTTTGTGAATTAGTGGGTGATTGGGTTAGTTGGTTAGTGAGGTAGTGGGTTAGTGCGTTAGTGGGTTAGTGGGTTAGTGGGTGTGTGGATTAGTGGGTTAGTGGGTTCGTGAAGTAGTGGGTTAGTGGGCTAGTGGGTTTGTGAATTAGTGGGTTAGTGGGTTAGTGGGTGTGTGGGTTAGTGGGTTAGTGGATGAATGGGTTAGTGGGCTGGTGGATTCGTAGTTAGTGGGATTAGGGGGTTAGTGGGTTAGTGGGTTGGTGCATCAGTGAGTTAGTGGGCTAGTGGGTTAGTGGGTGAGTGGGTTAGTGGATTAGAATGTTAGTGGATCTCTCGGTTAGTATGTTAGTGGGTTAGTGGACTAATGGGTTTGTGGGTTAGTGGGTTAGTCGGTCAGTGGGTTAATGGGCTAGTGGATTAGTGATTTAGTGGGTTAGTGGGATAGTGTATTAGTGAGTTAGTGGGTTAGTGGATTAGTGAGTTAGTGGGTTAGTGGATTAGTGATTTAGTGGGTTAGTGGGTTAGTGGATTAGTGAGTTAGTGGATTAGTGATTTAGTGCGTTAGTGGGTTAGTGGATTAGTGAGTTAGTGGGTTAGTGATTTAGTGGGTTAGTGGGTTAGTGCATTAGTGAGTTAGTGGGTTAGTGGGTTAGTGATTTAGTGGCTTAGTGCATTAGTGAGTTAGTGGGTTAGTGATTTAGTGGGTTAGTGGGTTAGTGGATTATTGAGTTAGTGGGTTAGTGATTTAGTGGGTTAGTGCGTTAGTGCATTAGTGAGTTAGTGGGTTAGTGGGTTAGTGATTTAGTGGGTTAGTGGGTTAGTGCATTAGTGAATTAGTGGGTTAGTGATTTAGTGGGTTAGTGCATTAGTGAGTTAGTGGGTTAGTGATTTAGTGGGTTAGTGGATTATTGAGTTAGTGGGTTAGTGATTTAGTGGGTTAGTGGGTTAGTGGATTAGTGAGTTAGTGGGTTAGTGATTTAGTGAGTTAGTGGGTTAGTGGATTATTGAGTTAGTGGGTTAGTGATTTAGTGGGTTAGTGGGTTAGTGGATTAGTGAGTTAGTGGGTTAGTGATTTAGTGGGTTAGTGTGTTAGTGGATTAGTGAGTTAGTGGATCAGTCGGTTAGCATGTTAGTGGTAAGCATTCGGAGCTGAGATAAGTTGCTTTAAATACAACTCGGATGTAAAACCCCACTAGTTCAATCAGTAAGTGTCAATGCGTGTAATGTGTCCAGCTGTGTGATGAGGACTGGGCCAGGAACTCCCTGTAGCAGGCAGTATCAATGTGCCTAGATGTAGATTTAACATCCGGTTAGCACTGGTGATATAAGTGGAAGTTGACCAGTTGTAGGTGGCGCCACTTGGGAAAACAGGAACCAGCCGACCCATACGATGATACATCACGGGCTGCGGTACCAGAGTGGGAGCGTAGGTGGTGAATTGGTTAGCAGACATCACCACGAGACTGCACGGCCCATCCCCTACCCTCTTTATGAATCTGCCTCCTTTATTGGTGAAACAGTAATATAAGTAGCAAAAGTCCAACCTCTAAAGCATCATAAAGTGATTACATCTAACCGGATGCAAATTTAATGCCGAGTCACGATTCGTCCCAGCAGGCCCACACCTGAAGTTAAACCGTCTTTGATTGGTGGATGACGATGGGCGGTGTGATTTCAGAAAGAAAACCCCAGGGGTTGGTAGTTCCGTTTGTTTGTTGTTGTTTTGCATCCTAGCAACATCTAATGTCATGTCAGGATGGGTACGGACTCGTAACAGTGGTCACTCATGGTGAACTTATAGTGCTGCCTCACTGGGATACTAGGCTGATGGCACCATGACCCAATATCCCACTCAGTCACATTATCCTGATGCTGTGCTATCCTATTAAATTTGAATGACAGGCTTGGTAGTGACAAGATTCAACTTTATAGGTCATTGATTTGAATGTATCCCTCGGTTGGAATGAAATACGGTGGATTTATTTTTTAGAACTACAAGAGCAGAACTCATAGAATATATTGTAATGCCATGGAGAATTCAGAGACCTCGTTGGTTCATACATATTCAGATCTCTGTGAAGTGGATTCAGTAATGATTGCTCATCACATGAGGAGCTTTGTACTTAGTACGAGGTCAGGTCCAAAGCACTTCAGTATGGGACGGGATGTTGGTTATGGAAGTATTATGTCCCGGCAACATCTAAGGTCATATCAGGATGGGTACTGACTTGTGATAGTGCACACTCAAGGCTACTTTGTTGTGCTGCCCAACTGGGAGACCAGGCCACCAGCACCATGACCTGATATCCCACTTAGTCACATTATCCTGACACTGAGCCAACCAGGCTTTGCCCTATCCTAATAATGCTCAGCACTTAGCTATGAAGCAACAAGTATACAATTTTAAGTCATTGCTTTGACTGGAACAGGGTTTGAGACCATGCGTTGGGATCTCATGATCTCCCAAAACGGGACACGGACGCTCAACTCATTCGGCCATCCTGTCTGGTATCTATCTGACGTGGTGTGCGTGCAAGGTCTCCTTGACAACGTCGGAGTGGAGTGTATCAATTTAGGATTAGCGATTACACAGACGCTTTCAAACTAAGTTGACATGGATCAATGAAAACATGAAACTTCAACCGTGCTCAGAATTATTGTCATTTATTGTGAATATCAAACATGTGGACAACCATAGAGTCCAGGCCTTAAACCCATGACCTACAAAATTCATACTTGTCACTTCCTAGCTTGGCGCTCAGCATCAATAGGAAAAGACAAGGACTGGTTAACTCAGTGTCAGGATAATATGAGTGAGTGGGATATTTGGTCATGGTGCTGGCAGCCTGGGCTCCCAGTGGGGCAGGACTATAAAGTTGCTATGAGTGTACAAATCGGTACTCATCCTGATATGACATTAGATGTTGCTAGGATATAAAGCAACAACAAACAAACAATTATTTACGATGTGGGCCAGACTTAGTGCAAGCTCTCCTTTACGACGTTGGGGGGTGGACTGTATAAATGTAGGAGTAGCGACTGAATGGGGGAGTTACGCAGAGGCTTTCAAACAGACCTGACGCGAATGAATAAAAACATGAAACCTTATCTGGGCTTAGAACTCTTGGCATTCACAGCGAATATCAAACATTTGGACAGCCATCATATTATGTATATAACATATATAGATATGCATACACAGATATATATGTGTACATAACAAAATTTAGGATTAACCATTACACAGACGCTTTCAAACTGAGTTGACATGGATCAATTAAAACATGAAACTTCAATCGTGCGTGCATAACAAAAGATATATGTGTGCATGTATGCATAGAGCAGTAAAGTGATTTAAATGGACAGAGCAGGAATGACTTCAGTCACAAAGATCTCGTCAGCTCAAGTTACATTGTATCCAGCCTTACAGAAATCCTCCACCTCCCCACCCACACAAATCTTCCCATGTTGTATTTCCACAGACTAGTCCTTATACAAACATATTGCACCTGTTCTCCACCATTGCTATACCGGGCCGTTTTACATTGAAAGGTCAGCTACTTCGTGTAATCGTTTCTCTCTCCCTCTCACCCGCTCTCCCTCTCTGCCTCTCTTCCTCTATCCCCCTCTCCTTCTCTCCCTCCCTCTGTCCCTCTCTCCCTCTCTCGCTCTCTCCCTCTCTCCCTCTATCCCTCTCTCCCTCTCTCCTTCTGTCCCTCTCTCCCTCTGTCCCTCTCTCCCTCTGTCCCTCTCTCCCTCTCTCCTTCTCTCCCTCTGGCCCTCTGTCCCTCTCTCCCTCTCTCCCTCTCTCCCTCTATCCCTCTCCCCTTCTACCCCTCTCTCCCTCTGTCCCTCTCTCCCTCTCTCCTTCTCTCGCTCTCTCCCTCTGTCCCTCTGTCCCTCTGTCCCTCTCTCCCTCTCCCTCTCTCGCTCTCTCCCTCTGTCCCTCTGTCCCTCTGTCCCTCTGTCCCTCTCTCCCTATATCCGTCTCTCCCTCTCCCCGTATGTCCCTCTCTCCCCCTCTCCCTTCCCTCTCCCCCCCCCTCCCTCCTCCTCTCTCCCCTCCCCCTCCTCTCCCCTCCCCCTCTCCCCCCCTCTCCTCCCCTCCCCCTCCTCTCCCTCCCCTCCCCTCCCTCCCCTCCCCCCCTCCCCCTCTCCCCTCCTCCCCCCCCTCCCCTCTCCCCCTCTCCCTCCCCTCTCCCTCTCCCCTCCTCCCCTCTCCCCCCCTCCCCTCTCCCCTCCCCCTCCCCCTCCCCTCCCCCTCCCTCCCCTCCCCCCTCCTCCCCTCCCTCCCTCCCTCCCTCTCCCCCCTCCCCCCCTCTCCCCTCTCCCCTCCCTCCCCTCCTCCCTCCCTCCCCTCCCTCCTCCCCCTCTCCCCCCCTCCCTCCTCTCCCTCCCCCTCCTCCCCCTCCCCTCTCCCCTCCCCTCCTCCCCTCTCCCCCTCCTCCCTCTCTCCCTCCCCTCCTCCCCTCTCCCCCCCTCCCCCCTCCTCCCCCTCCTCTCCCCTCTCCCCTCCCTCTCCCCATCTCCTCTCTCCCTCTCTCCCTCTCTCCCTCTCTACCTCTCTACCTCTCTCTCCGCCTCCTCCTCTTTCCCTCTCTCCCTCTATCCCACTCTCCCTCCTTCCCTCTCACCCCGTCTCTCCCTCTCTCCCGCCGTTCAGATCTTTAACTTTACCTCTCAGTCCCTCTCTCCTGTTATCCCTCTCCCGTTTTCTCCCTATCCTACTCTCCCTCTGTCCCTCCTCCACCCTCCTCACCCTTCCTCCACTCTCCCTGACTCTCCTCTCCTCCCCCATCCTCCCCATCTCCTCGTCACCACGCCTACTACGCTCCAACACCCTCATCCATCCGTCCTCCCTTCCCAACCCACCCTCTCTCTCAACCCACGCTCCATACAGCCTCCCCAACCTCCCTTACCACTGCCCTCCATCTCTCACCCCCCGGATCCTCCACAACTCTCCCCCCCCCCATCCACACTGCCCCCCCCCCCATCCTCCTTCCCCGCACCTCCCTCTCCCGCATTAAACAACCACCTGCTCCCACAGCTCCCCCCCTTAGCACCCCCCCCCCCCCCACCCATTCTCTTCGCACCCTCCCTGCCCACCACGCAGGGAATCAGATTCCGTGGCCGCTGGTTCCCCGGTTTCCCGGTTCTCACTCATCCTAATGCCAGGGGGGGGGGGGGGCGGGTGAGCCTGCTCAAGCGCACGACCGGACCCGACCCCGCCCCACGCTCCGTCCCCCGCACCCTGTCCCCCGTCCACCGTACCCTGTTCTCTGTCCTCCGTCCCCCTACCCCCGCCTCCCGTCCCCGTCCCCGTCCCCCGTACAATGTCCCCCGCCCCCCCCCCCCCCCCCCCCCCCCCCCCAGCCCCCAGCCCCCGCGTCCCGTCCCCGTCCCCGCCCCGTCCCCCGGTTTACCCCTCCCGCCGGCCACCCCCACCACCCGTCCCCGTCCCCCATCCTCCGTACCCTGTCCCCCGCAACCCTGTCCCCGTCCCCCGTCCAATGTCCCCTGCTCCTCCCCCAGCCCTCGTCCCCCGCGCCCCGTCCATGTCCCCGGCCCCGTCCCCTGTCCGCCGTCCACCGTGGCCGGGCCCCCCTGCCCCTGGCCCCCTGCCCCCCCCTGCCCCCTGCCCCCTGCCCCCTGCCCCCTGCCCCCGGCCCCGGTCTCCAGGCCCCGGGTCCCGGGACCCCGCCCCCCTTGCCCCCCGGCCCCGGTCTCCGGGCCCCAGGAGCTCGCCCTCCGCCTTCCCGACGTCCGCGGACCAAATGGCCGATAGTGCCGGAGGTGATTGCCGCCGGCAGCAGGAGGAGCCGGGGCTGGGAGAGGAGGGTTTGACTTCCGGAAATAGAACCGGCCACCCAGAATAGCGGGCATGCTCCGCTGGTTAGATGCAGCCAGCCCGCAGTGAGGCAGGGTAGCGGCGCCCCGGCCCGCCCCGCCCCGCCCCGCAGCGAGGCAGTGTAGAAGCAGCGGCCCGCCCCCCCCCCCCCCGCCCGCCCCGCCCCCCCCCGCCCCGCCCCGCCCGCCCCGCCCCGCCCCGCCCCGCCCCGCCCCGCCCCACCCGCTCCGCCCCGCCCCGCCCGCCCGCCCCGCCCCGCCCCGCCCGCCCCCCCCGCCCCGCCCCGCCCCGCCCCGCCCGACACCACCCCGCCCCGCACCGGCCAGCCCCACCCCGCACCTGGAGGTAGAGTCGTCTGATTGACAGCCCCTCAACTCTAGGGTCCACAACCATACCTTAAGGCTTACAGACATAGGGGCTTACACACACCAGATACTCCAGGCATGTACGCCATCCACACCACCCAATAGACATACAGTTCTAATGCTAGGTACAACACAATATACTCCTGTTGTTGGTTGGTGGGGTTTTCTATCCAAGCATCATCTAAGGTCCTATAAGGATGGGTACCAACTATCGAATTGTGACAATGCGCACTCATGACAACGTTTATAGTGCTGCCCTAGTGGCAGATCATGCAACCGGCACCATAACACAATATTCCGATTATCCCGACACTGAGCTAGCCAGTCCTTCCCAAGTCAAGGTCAGAGGCCACCCATCTCCTGTTGTAGGTATCACTCTGAGATCCATGATCTTAGCTAAAATACTGTTTACAAATTATGTGACAATCGTAGAATTTGAATAAGGTTAGGTTGAGGGTTGGTTACTACTGAGTATATATATATATATATGGTTTTATGTTAGTGTTTAGTCTTCATATTATGAAAACTGCTTTGTTTGGTTGGTAAGGTATATGTATGTGCTCTCTCAGCCTTGTTTATTGACTTCCGGTATTCAGAAGACGGAGCAAGTGCAAAGCTCTAGAGACAAATAGTCCTAGGGCTATTGGGGTAATTAGGCTCCAGCCCTGGATTCAACCACATATTACCCTAGCGAACTAAAACCATATACATTTAGGTACATACACATCTGGGAATATATACAATCAAAACGCTAGTAACATGGTAGCCCTGGAACATTTCGCCCTAGGGTTACACAGCCCTGGAGATATTCGCCCTGGAGACACGCAATAGTAGGCATTAGCACACCATGTGCAGCCTTGGGGAATTCAACCGAAAGGTCATAGGGTATTTAGCTCTAGAGACATGGAATTGCAGGCAGATATATACCCCACACACAACTGTTTGGGAACACTGCTCCAGGGCATTCAAATATAGGGGCATACTGTTCTAGGGGCATACAGCTCTATGAGTGTACTGCTCTAGTGGCATACAGCTTTAGGAGTACACTGCTCTACAGGCATACATCTCTAGCAGTATACTGCTCTAGGGGCATACAGTTGTATGGCATACTGTTCTAGGGGAATAACGCTGCATGGCATACTGCTATATGAGCATACACCTGTATAAGTATGCTCCTCTAGGGGCATACAGCTCTATGAGTGTACTGCTCTAGTGGCATACATCTTTAGGAGTACACTGCTCTGCATGCATACATCTCTAGCAGTATACTGCTCTATGGACATACAGTTGTATGGCATACTGGTCTAGGGGAATAACGCTGCATACTTCTGTAGGTGTATGCCCATATAGCAGTGTGCATACACCTACAGAAGTATGCTCCTCTAGGGGCATACCACTATAGGAGTATACTGCTCTAGGGACATAGCATCGGAGTATGCTGATCTAGGGGCATGTAATTATAGGAGTATACTGCTCTAGGGGTATACTGCTCTAGGGGCATACTACTCTAGAGGTATACATATTGTAGTGGTCTGCACTGACCTCTCAGGCAAGTAACCACATAGACAGGTAGGCGTGGGGAGTGTGTTGATATCAGGGAGCCTAGGTGGTGTAATGGTTAGCACACTGGCCCGGAATGCAAAGAGATGCGGGTTCGAGTCCCGCTCTAGGCACAATATTTCCCATTTTCATCACCCCCACGACACTGGTTGCCGTGATCAGGATCCTGTACAAGCTTTGCGCTGTATGGTTGTTGAACCTACCCTGTGTATGTATGTGTTGGTGCATTGCCTGTGTGTATGTAATTGTAAGCATTACAAGACTTACAATTCCAGGGGGACGAGTGTAGTGGTCTGCACTGACCTCTCAGGCAAGTAACCACATAGACAGGTAGGCGTGGGGAGTGTATTGATATCAGGGAGCCTAGGTGGTGTAATGGTTAGCACACTGGCCCGGAATGCAAAGAGATGTGGGTTCGAGTCCCGCTCTAGGCGCAATAATTCCCATTTTCATCACCCCCATGACACTGGTTGCCGTGATCAGGATCCTGTACAAGCTTTGCGCTGTATGGTTGTTGAACCTACCCTGTGTATGTATATGTTAGTGCATTGCCTGTATGTATGTAATTGTAAGCATTACAAGTCTTACAATTCCAGGGGGACGAGTGTAGTGGTCTGCACTGACCTCTCAGGCAAGTAACCACATAGACAGGTAGGCGTGGGGAGTGTGTTGATATCAGGGAGCCTAGGTGGTGTAATGGTTAGCACACTGGCCCGGAGTGCAAAGAGATGTGGGTTCGAGTCCCGCTCTAGGCGCAGTATTTCCCATTTTCATCACCCCCATGACAATATCTAGGGACATACACATCTAGGAGTATACTGATTAAGGGTTGTACAGATATAGGGGAATACTGCTCTTGTGGCATACATATCTAGGAGTACACTGCTCTAGGGGCATACACCTCTAGGACAATACTAATCTAGGGCATACATATATAGGGATATACTGTTCTAGGGGCTTACATATATAGGGGCATACTGCTCTATGGGTATGCACCTCTAGGAGTATACTGCTCAAGGGGCGTACAACTATAGGTGCAACCAACTCTAGGGGTATACAACTTTAGGGGCATACTGCTCTATGGGCATATATCTTTTGGGCGTACTGCTCTAGGGGCATACCGCTCTAGGAGTACAGTGCTCTAGGGGCATACCACTCTAGGGGCATACATCTGTAGGAGTATATTCCTCTACGGGCATACATATATATAGGAGTATACTAGTCTAGGGGCATACCGCTCTAGCAGTATGCTGTTCTACGAGCATAGAACTCTAGGAGTATACTACTCTAGGGGCATACATCTCTAGGAGTATGCTGTTTATGGGTATACATCTCTATGATTACACGGTTCTGAGGGCTATACCAGCTTGTGCCCTTGGAGGTGAGAGAGGTTGAACACAGGCGATTCAGCATCAACAACAAATCGTCTCATGCGCCTGTGTCTGTCAGGGATGACTTTGAGCTATCTGTATGGTGTGGGTGTTGGCGGAGTCTGCCATAGTGCTGGAGGGTAATGGGAGAGGGCTGAGGGGAGGGGGCTGAGGGGAGGGCTAATCGGTGTGTGTGGAGGGTGTGTGGTGGAGGGAGGATGACTGGTGCGTGGTGGAGGTTAGAGAGGTCACTCAGTCCACAGACACCAGCCCTCCTGTCAGCCCTCGCTGTCTTCAATGTGGTGTAAGGTGATGGTGTGGTGGTGTGGTGATGTGGTGATTTGGTCAGGTGGTGTGGTGGTGAGGTGGTGAGGTGATGAGGTGGTGCGGTGGTGACGTGGTGCAGTGGTAACGTGGTGAGGTGGTGATGTGGTGATGTGGTGAGGTGGTGAAGTGGCGAGGTGGTGAGGCGGTGAGGTGGTGATGTGTGAAATGGGGAGGTGGGGAGGTGTTGTGATGATGATGTGGTGAGGTGGTGATATGTGAGGTGGTGAGGTGGTGTGGTGGTGAAGTGGTGAGGTGGTGAGGTGAGGAGGTGGTGAGGTGGTGAGGCGGTGATGTGATGAGTTGGTGAGGTGGTGAAGTGGTGATGTGATGAGGTGTGAGTATAGTGAGGTGGTGAGGCGGTGATGAGAGTCGGTGAGGTGATGTGAATTGGTGAGGTGGTGAGATGTGAGGTGGTGAGGTGTCGAGGTGGTGTTGTGGTTCTTACGATTCACAATTCCCCCTTCTATATCTGTATTAGATAAATTACATGCTAGCGCTTACCCCATAGTAGAGACAACACACGACATAACACACGATCCAAGCACAGCACCAGCAGAAGTGTAGGTAGATAATCGTCTCATTGCTTAGTTTTATTCAGTATATATATGTTTTTTGATACATGCAACAGTGGATGTTATAGACATTCTTATTGGCTCTTGCACTCATGTACACCAGTCACTCCTCTCCCACATACTCTCTCCTTAACATAGTTCTCCATTGGCTGCTTTAAGGACTCACCCCCTCCCACCCAGCTTTGGCCACCACCTGGCTATCATGGGCTTAAATAACATGTGCTGACTGTGTGGCTGGGCGAGATAACGGGTAGGGATTGTGCTTAAAGAGGCATTGTTTCCCTCCCCCGGTGTGAGCATTATAAAGGGGGTACTGTTTCATATTTAGCCATCTCGATATTCAATATCCACTTAATCAAAGAATTGTACAATGTGATGAGGCGGTGATGTGATGAGTTGGTGAGGATGGTGAGGCGTGAGGGTGGTGGCATGGTGGTGTTGTGGTGGAGAGGTCCCAGCTGGGATTACTCATATTATAAGGCAGTCTGCTGGTACCGGGTGGTGAGGTGTCGTGATGGAGTAGATGGCCCCGGGCCGGGAACCCTCGCACATAACGGACATCCGGCTACAAGCAGCAGCACTCTCCGCATTAGTTATTGACATCTCCATCATCCCCTACCTACCAGGCAGGGAGTGTGTGGGTGGTGTGTGTGTGTGGGAGGGGGGGGTCCGCCAAGGTGGATATTGCTACAGACATTGGGATGTGAGTCGCAAACAAACAAATACAAAACACACAGATTTGACTTCCCGTAAATCTGAGATCTCTAATCATATGAGGTCCAAGAAGTCATATGACCAAGATATAATCGGGCATTCGCCAACAATTGGAAACTACTTATGGTTGACAAATATATATAGAGGAAAACCTCCCTAACCGACCACCTCCACAGATCGACCGCTCCCCTATATCGATCGCTTTATTTGGGTCCCAAATGATCATCCATACAATACCATTGTAACAATTTGAAAAACTCTCTAAACCGACCACCTCCGTAAATGGACCATTTAAAGTCGGTCCCATGGTCAGTCGGTTTAAAGAGGTTTTACTGTATATATATATATATATGTTTTTCATGATGCTGTGGCTTGGTTGTTTGGTGATGTAATGGCAATACCGGTGAAAGATCTAGTCACGCGATTCCTTCCATAGTGAGTACCCGACCAAACTTGGCCACGTATCTCCTGATATGACCTTGGATGTTGGCAGGAAATCAAACAAAACAAAACTTAAAGATAATACAAATGAACATCTGAAATGGGGCTCACCTTTAGCCCTAGAAGAGTTACAATATCCTGTGCAGTATTAGCAAGTGGAGACGCAACTGCCATCTTAGACTTGCCAAACTCCAGCCCTGTCCATTCCCCGATGTTATCTTCCCGCCTCGACCTTTGTCCGTCTTCACTAATTCCCCCTTTCACTGTGCCTAGCGAGATGGTTTGGGCCAGAACTGATGAACGTTAAAAATGGCCATACCACTGCAGTTTGCATCTCTTTATGACCGCCAGGAGATCTGTCTGTGGTCCAAGCACCCGCGGGCAAATACAGGAGTCTTCACTGTATGCGAAGCAGTTGCATGCGCGGCTTCACTGCTCACTCACAGGTCACGTGGGTCCGGTCGGTGCCTCTTTAAGTGGTGATTACTGCAGTGTGGCAGCGCTGTTATTATTCATCATTACCTTCAGGGTTGGGATTGCGCCGAGGGCAGACGACTCTGTGTTGGCTGCCTGGGCGCATGCGCACTCGGCGAATCTGTGGTCACGTGGTGCATGCGCGCAATGCATTGTGGGTGCGGCGAGGCGGCTGAAGGGCGACACCTTGCGGTGGATCCCCACACCCCGACCCCACTGCATGTCCTTGCCCCTTGTGCCACCTCAACCTTTAACCCTGTCCCTTTCCTGTCTGCTTCCTCGTCCCCCCTCCCACTCCCCTCCCCCCCCTCCTCCCACCCCATCCCCCACCCCACTGCCTGTACCTGCCCCTTGCCACCCTCCCCCATCCCCTTCCCGCTCCATCGCCTCCCTTTTCCTTCCCCTCCCTCGCCCCCCTTCCCCTTCCCTTCCTCCCCACATTCCCCCCACTTCCACCTCGCCTCTCCTCCCACCTCCACTTCCCACCTCTCTTTTCCCTCTCCTCCCACCTCCCTTTCCCCTCCCCTTCCTCCTTCCCCTCTCCCGCCCCCTCCCTTCCCCTTTCCTCCCTCCTCTTCCCCTCCCGTCTCCCTATCCGCTCACTCCCCCCTTCCCCGTCCGGTTCTCCCTCCCCTCGCCACCCTCTCCCTTTCCTCTCCCACTCGTCCACCACCTTCCCTGCCCCGATCCCCTTCACCCACCCACATCCCCTTCTTCACCCTCTCGCTCCCCCCTCCCCCAAATCCTTGCCCCACTCCCACCTCCCCACCCCCCTCACCCCTCCCACATCCCGCCTACCCCCTTCCCTCTCCCTCTTCCACTCCCCCAACCACCTTCTCCCTCCACCTCCCCCTCCCGCTCCCACATCCCGACTACCCTCCCCCTTCACTCTCCCTTCCCCATTCTCTCCCCTCCCACCCTCCCTCATTCCGCCAGCTACCATCTACCCCAGGGACACCATAAGTAGGTCAACCACACACAAAAACGCTCGTCACTCGACACACCCCCACCCACCACCCAACACCAACACCCACTCACTTAGGGTGAAGCAGTGGCAATATCAGAGAGACAACCAGCCAACCAACAACCAACCAACAACCAACCAACAACCAACCAACAACCAACCAACAACCAATCCACAATCCACCAACAACCAACCAACCAACAACAAACCAACCAACAACCAACCAATAACCAATCCGAGTCGAGTCTTGATATAGATATGTTGTTAATTAAATATGAAGCGTTGTCTGCTGATCGTGTGTGGACTGCGCACGCGCGGATCTAGTTAGCTGAGACGGTCGCGGGAAGTCGGGAGCTGGTAGTGAGGTGGGCACACAGTGGTGGCGCCACCTGTCGGAGTTGACGCTGAGCAAATTACAGGCAGCAGTGGATAGGTTGGTGAATGAGACACTGCTACCTTCCAGTGTTTAAACTTGTATAATTATTATACATCACATATATGTATCTTCCTGATATGACCTTAGATGGTGCCAGGATGTAAAACTCAAACAACCAATAACATATAATTATGTTTAAGGTATCCGCATTATACGTATAATATTATTATTCAATTTGCAATGTGTCTGTATCGCTGTTGTATTCGCCAAACCTGCCGCTACTAGCCATGGAGTTTGGAGGTGGAGCAACCTGGATACAAGTTGTCCATACATATGCATATGTCATAGGGCTGATGAAGATGAACAATAGTGTGCCTAAAGCAGGATTCGAACCTACACTTCTTGTCATGCTGGGGCTAGTGTGCCAACCATTACCCTATCTAGGCTCCCCGATGCAATCATCCTATTCGCATATACATGTCGACGCGGCTCCGTGCCTGAGAGGTCAGCGGAAACTACTACACTTGTACCCCTGGAATTCTAAGTCTCTTAACTGGTCTATATCCATACCCTGTCAATGCTAATACCCCTGTCACACTACGATGTAAGGAGGTAACGTAAGCCAATGTAGGTGACGTTTCGTCATTACGTTGAGGTACGTCGAGTTACGTCATGCTTACATTAGGCTGACGTTGATTTACATCAAGTTACATCAGGTTACGTCGAGTTACGTCGAGGTTTTGTACATGTTGAAAACTTTCAATGTAGCTCGATGTGATGCTCACTTTACGCCGACGTTAGACCTGTGGGAGGGATGCGTCGGCTACGTTAGATCAACAGTGTGTTACATCATAGCAGAGAGCGTGTATAGATGAGAGGGATGGTTGGTTGTTGGTTGGTTGGTTGTTGATTGGTTATTGGTTGGTTGTTGGTTGGTTGGTTGTTGGTTGGTTGGTTGTTGGTGGATTGTGGATTGGTTGTTGGTTGGTTGTTGGTTGGTTGTTGGTTGGTTGTTGGTTGGTTGTTGGTTGGCTGGTTGTTGGTTGGTTGGTGGTTGGTTGTTGGCAGGTTGGTTGTTGGCAGGTTGGTTGTTGGTTGGTTGTTGGTTGGTTGTTGGTTGGTTGTTGGTTGGTTGTTGGTTGGTTGTTGGTTGGTTGTTGGTTGGTTGTGGATTGGTTGTTGGTTGGTTGTTGGTTGTGGATTTGTTGTTGATTGGTTGGTGGTTGGTTGCGGATTGGTTGTCGGTTGGTTGGTTGTTGGTTGGTTGTTGGTTGTTGGTTGTTTGGTTGGTTGTTCGGTTGTTGGTTTATTGCTGGTCGGCACGGCGCTATACCAACGTTACGCTCATGTCAACTACGCGGCATTGACGTCCCGAATTTGCATATTACGCTAAGATTTTCTACATGTTAAATTTAGTTTCACGTTGTCCCTATGCTGGCGCGTTATGGCATAGTGTGACAGGGCCATTACAACTAAATATGTCCAGGCAATGCACTTACAGATACATACACAGGGTAGGTTCAACAACCACACAGTCCAACACGTGTACATGATCCAGGTCACAGATTTGTGGGGTGTTGAAAACAGGAAAAATCGAATCTGGAACAGGATTCACACCCACATTTCTTGCCTTTCAACAAGAAACCATTACACTACCTAGGTTTCCTGATGCAGTCACCTTATCCGAGCCTACCTGTCTGCGTGAGGGGTATACTATCAGATCTAGCGGTAGTCAAATATGTGTGTTTTGTATTAGTTTTTCGAGACACCCCAATGTGTGTGGCAATATCCTGCTTGGCTCCCTCACCGCAGACACACGCTTAGCCTAACTGAAAGGAAAGTGCATGCTACTATATATATAAATATATAATTATATTCATATGTGCATATTAACTGAGACACTGCAAAAGGAAACACAAACAACACAGCAACTTGTCTTAAGTGCTACAGATTTATTGTTGACACTTCCAGACGTGCGTCGCCATGGCAACTTAACTAACCTTCCATATCAGGGTTAGCCAGCCACTATACTCCCCCAGCCTTATCCGGGGAGAGGGTGCCCATGCACGCACCCTCAGTGCAGTTCAGTATACGACCCACCTCGAGGCAACACCTCTCATACATCACTTCTTGTGGAGACAGGCCCACTATATATGGTCATATAGGTGCCTAGCTGGGTTGCTTGTAAGTGGAACATATATCGTTGTAATAAGAGGGCTTTAATATATGTCTACTGCTTGAGCAGCAACCTCAGACAGCCACGCTTTGTATCTAAGTTGCATCAATAATTATTAAAGATAAGATACTGGAAAATTGCAAACATTCACTGATGTGACACGTTTCTTTTGTGTTGGCAGTCACTGTGTATAGACAATCAATTAAGCTCAGCTTATACTGTGTTAAATCCAGCGAGAGAAATATGGGCAAGCCATATACAACTGTTGTGCCATTTGTTATTCTGTAGCCACACATAGTGAGTGAGAGAATCAAAGAGAATGAGATAGAATGAGAAAGTGTGAGAGAGAGCGCGGCGACAAGGAGTGAGCTGGAGGCAGAGCGCGAGAGAATGTGAGAGACCATAGGAACACAAGCTAGCAACAACCAGCCAGAGAGTGCAAGATGCATTGACACAGAATACAGGAGAGTGGGCGAGAGGGAGAACAAAATATCACAAGTAAGTGAGAACAAGCAAAAATGAAAAGGACCAATATGGAGTCAGAAAATAAGAGATGAGAGAGCTCAGGAGAGAACGAGAACATGAGTGAGAGAGCGAGAGCATGCAAGAGGGAATTATACAGAATGCAGGAGAGTGAGTGAGGGGGAGAGAAAAGGACCATAAGCGAGTGAGAACAAGAGAGAGTGGGAAAGACTGTGGGTGAGAAAGAGAGTAAGAAATGAGCGACATAGCGAGTGAGGGAGCGAGGGACTGGGAGCTAGTGAGAATGCAAAAGATAAAGCGAATGAGAGAGCAAGAGAGCGAGGGACTGAGAGTGTGAGAGAGAGAGGAGACCGTGAGATAGCATGAACACAAGAGAGAGTGAGATATGACGAGGGAACAATAGAAAAGCAAGAAAGCCAGAGAGCAGGAGAGAACAGCAGAGCAAGCAATAGTGAGACAGACAGAAACAGACGGAGAGCAACACACACAATAAGCTAGTGAGACTGAGAGCAAGGGAGGGATGTATACATGGACAGGGATAGATTGAGGCATCGAGAGAAGCATAGACAGTGTTATGTACCTCATTGTGAATATGGGTGCAACTTTAGTCAGTCTGTCTGCTGATCCATAGCACAGTTAACCGTTAGCGCAGTCCCTCCGCAGCCGCAGCCGCAGCCGCAGCGGCAGCCGCAGCCGCAGCCGCAGCCGCAGCCGCAGCCGCAGCCACAGTCGCGCGTTGTGGGCAGCCAACGGACGAGCGGGCGGGCGCCGCCTTAGTTTCCCAGCCCGCCGCCCCTTCCCCGGTGGCAGCACCGTCGAGCGCGCTATGACCCGGCGGGGGGCGGGCGGCGGGCGGCAGACGGAGCGGGCGGCGCGGCCAGGCATGGTCGGAGCGGCAGGAGGGGGCTGGTCCGTGCGAGTCCGACATGTGCTGTGGTTGCTGCTGTTGTGGACAGTGTGCGGCCTGCACCTCCTCTACCTTTTCGCCTCCTACGGCCCTCAGCCGCAACCGCTCCAGGCGGAGAATGACGGCCGGGAGGCGGCGGCTGTGGCGGCGGGGGGAGGAGGAGGGGCAGGCGGCGGGCGGGGTGTCCGGGAGGTGGGTGTTTGGCTGTGGCGGTCCGGGGTGGTCGGCGCTGGGGTAGGTGGAGGACGGAGACTGATTAGAGGTGGATACTACGGGAACCCCCCTGGAGGAACCGGGCCGTGGGACCTGGTCCCCGGTGAGGAGCGTCTCGTCCCCGGGCAGCCCCCGGAGGAGGGACAACATCTGCGACATCTGGCGGCGGATCGGAACAGTCTGCTCTACCAGGTGGCACCGGGAAGTGCTAATGTCAATCTGAACAACAACGACGACAACGATCATATCAACAACGCTCATGATGGCGATACCAGTATTAATAACAACAATGATGTCGAAGCTGCGAGTGGGATCCATTCAGGCCGATCCCAACATCATCTAAGGTCACATGACCCACACGCGTCCAGAGGGCAACACCAGGCCGGTGGGGGTTCCGCCATCCCTCCCCAACACCCACCCCTCCCATCACCATCTCACCACCACCCCCACCACCAGCAGCACAACAACAACCACCAACGGCAACACCAGCGACGCCTTCGGCCGACAACCGCAAATGGGAATCGCACCGCAACCGGAAGTGACGATCCGCAGGTCGCGTCCCGCCCGGATGCTGCGGCCTGGGTGGCCTGTCAGTCGGCACCAGTTCCGCCCCGTGGAGCCGGGCCGGGGTGGGCGGGGTCAGTTCCGCCGGGTTCGACGCCGGTCCCCCCGGGGTCGCAGTCGCCGGGGGGTTGGGCGGGGTCGCAGCCGCCGCCGGTGCCGCCGAGGTTGCCGGGCTGGCAGGCGGTGCGGCCCGGCCAGAGCTACGTCTTCTCCGCCTACCACGACCGGCGGCCGCTGATCCTGGGCGGGAAGGCGCGGCACGGCGTGTTGCGGGTCATCGGGCTGACGGACACTCACGTGGACGGCGCGCCGCAGTTCTGTCAGCTCTGGTACGCCGCGGATACCCCAGCCAGGGGTCCCGGGGGAGGAGAGGAGGAGGAGGAGCAGGGAGAGGAGCAGGGAGAGGAGGAAGAGGAGGTAGAGGAGGAGGGAGCGGAGCTGGAGCAGAGAGGAGGAGCTAGACATAATAAGAGCAGTGGGAGTTGGAGGGGGAGGAGGAGGGGGCAGTACGCCCAGCGCTCCGCCCCCGGCGACGTGAGACGAGGGGACGGTCCGGGGTTGCAGTCCCGGGCCAGGCTCGTCGTCGTCCCGGCCAGCTCCGACATCGTCCCCGAGACACACGGACTCAGGTGAGGAAGGGTTAATGTGAGGTGATGTGTGGTGGGGGTGGTGTTGGTGTGGGTATGGGGGGGGGGGTGCATTCACGATGAGGGACCGTATGGATTTGTGGAGGGGCGAGTGACGGGTGGAGCTGAGGGGTGGTCGAAGAGGAGGGAGGAGGAGGGAGTTGCGACGGGGGAGGAGTGGGAAGGAGGGACGGGGAAGAAGGGTCAGGGGAGGAGGGAGGAGGGGAGAGGGAAGGGGAGCAGGGAGGAAGGATGGTGGAGGAGGGGGAAGGGACGGGGTGGAACGATGATAGTGGAGGGATGGGGAGGAGGGATAAGGGAAGGAGGAGCGATGGGGGAGGATGGCGTTGAGACGGAGGAGCAGGGGGTCGTCGCTGGGGTAGTTGTGGGATGGTGGGATGGTGGGATGGTGGGATGGTGGGATGGGAGGACGGTGGGATGGGAGGACAGTGGTATGGTGGGATGGTGGGATGGTGGGATGGTGGGGTGGTTGGATGGTAGTATAGTGGGATGGTTGGATGGTGGGATGGTGGGATGGTGGTATGGTGGGATGGTGGGATGGTGGGATGGTAGTATGGAGGGATGGTGGGATGGTTGGATGGTGGGATGGTGGGATGGTGGGATGGTGGGATGGCGGGGATGGTGGGATGGTGGGATGGTGGGATGGTGGTATGGTGGGATGGTGGTAGGATGGGATGGTGGGATGGTGGGATGGTGGGATGGTGGTGGTGAGATGGTGGGATGGGGGGATGGTGGGATGGTGGTGGTGGAGATGGTGGGGATGATGGGATGGTGGGATGGTGGGATGGTGGAGTGGTGGGATGGTGGGATGGTGGGATGGTAGGACAGTGCTATGGTGGGATGGTGGGATGGTGGGATGGTGGTGGTGAGATGGTGGGATGGTGGGATGGTGGGATGGTAGGGCAGTGGTATGGTGGGATGGTGGGATGGTGGGATGGTGGTATGGTGGGATGGTGGGATGGTGGTATGGTGGGATGGTGGGATGGTGGGATGGTGGGATGGTGGGATGGGAGGATGAGGGGTGGGAGGCGGGAGATCGGGTGCGTCAGGGTGAATGGGCAAGCGGGGTGGAGATGGACAGAGAGGTTAGTGGGAAGGGGAGGGAGGGAGGGAGGAGGGAGGAGGTGAACCTTCGCCCATCCTAGTCTCGCGAGCCCTCAGCTGTCAGCGGTATGTTTTCTGGGTAAGGCGGTGTTTGTATGTGCGGGTGGTAGAGAGCTGGGGTGTGGGTGGGGGTGTGAGGAGGGAGGTGGTTATAAATCAGTATTATGGGTGGTGTTAGCGGCCGAGGCAATACGCCCTCCCGCCCCCACCCACCACCCCCACTACACCCCCACCCCGACATCCCCCTCAGCATCCCCCGACCCGTTCCGCACGCCCAGACTCAGCCCCACCCGTCCCCCGCTACACTCCCACACGACCCAGCACTACCACCCGTTATCTCCGCTACCTCCCCCCCTACACCACCGTCCTGTGCCTGGGGAGCCGGTTGTTGGGTGGAAAGTGGGAGCGAGGGGTGGGGCACGGGGTGGACGTTGTACCGGGTCGGGCTGACATATGTACCGGCTACATTCAGTCGACTTTTACCGCGCCCAGCTCGAGGCTGACGGTGGAGGAGGGGGTGGGTGGAGGGAGGGAAGTGGTGAGGAGGGACGGAGGGGAGGAGGAGGGAGGGAGGCGAGGGAGGTGACGGACGGAGAGGGAAAGGATGGAGGGAGGGAGGAGGGACGGATGGGGAGAGGGAGTGAAGAGTGGGGGGAGGGAGGCTGGGTGAGTAGGGAGGGAGGAGGAGGGAGGAGGAGGGAGTGGACGATGGATGGAGGTGAAGGATGGATGGAGGGGGTAGGGGGCTTTTGAGCGTAAAATTACGTAATCCTGGCTCTGAGAGAGTCCAATGAACTTAGATGACCCCTTCTGAGAGTGTCCATGCATGTCGAAGCGGTTGTTTGGCCTTTGATGACCCGTTTGTTCTTAGATGACCTACTTTAGTTATCAGACGCGATGGCCGAATGGGTTAGAGCGTCCGTCTCCCGTGTTGGTAGACCTTGGGATCGTGCGTTTGAATCCTGGCCGAGTCAAACCAATGACTTACAAATTGATACTTGTTGCTTCCTAGCCAGGCGCTTGGCATTATTAGGATAGGGCAAGGACTGGTTGGCTCACTGTCAGGATAATGTGACTGAGTGGGATATCAGCTCATGGTGCTGGTGGCCTGGTATCCCAGTGGGGCAGCACTATAAAGTCACCATTAGTGTGCACTGTCACAAGTCAGTGACCGTCCTAATATTACCATTGATGTTGCTAGAATGTAAAACAACAATAAACAAACAAACAAACAAAGCTACTTTAGGTATTGTTATTATGCGATGACGCGTATTGTAAAGTCCACAGCTGGCATCTATTGTTATGCAGGCAGATTATAATGAAATTAATACAGGCAAGAAGAGAAAGGAAGAGTATAAAGAATGACAGTAGAGTGAGAG
This sequence comes from Branchipolynoe longqiensis, assembly GCA_030323885.1. Taxonomy (NCBI): domain Eukaryota; kingdom Metazoa; phylum Annelida; class Polychaeta; order Phyllodocida; family Polynoidae; genus Branchipolynoe; species Branchipolynoe longqiensis. Next base: position 65,678 of record JASIRB010004174.1, read on the forward strand.
CTTGTACCCTCAGGTTTATTATTATATAGTGGTACATGGATCTGGTATGGCATACCACCTGACCATAATCTCCAATGAGCAACAAGCATTTATTGTTCCACCAATGAACTGTAAGCATTCTTGTGTCACCATGGCTACCCTGATCTGCCCACCACCACCATGCGGTGTGGCTGTTTGGCCACCACCTGCCTGAGCTGTGTGTGTGGTGATCTGTGACTAACAGTTGGGGGGGAGGGGGTAGTGAGTATAGCTAAAGGCCCCTTACACACTATCACTAGTGGCTCCTTCACACTATCTACCTAATACACAATGACTATTGACCATAAGTAATAGATCACCAGCAACTACATAAATACATTCATGCACCTCGCACTATATACCATTTACATTAATAGACCATTTGTATTCCATTTTAGACCATTTTCATTCCCCACCAATGCGTTTTATCGGAATATTTTAGAGTATGATTGTGTGTGTGTTGTGTGCTTCCCCCCAACCCTCGACCACAACCATCAGCAACCCGCTCAATGACGTCACTGTATGGGGGTATGACTGAGGAGCAAACACACACACAAACGCACACAAAACAACAGATGGCTAGGGTAAATTACCTCTATGACCTCTACCAACACCAACTAGCTCAATGACATCACTGCTTCAAGTTTTCAGGGGGTGTTTGCGGGGAAACACACACACACCATCATACACATCATCGCGTAATAACAATACCTAAAGTAGGTCATCTAAGGACAAACACCCCCTTCCACATGCATGGACGCTCAGAAGGGGTCATCTTAGGTCAATGGACTCTCTCAGAGGGGGCATTTAAGGTCAAAGGACTCTCTCAGAGCAAGGATTACATAATTTTACGACCAGACCAGATGGCCAAATGAGTTAGAGCGTCCGGCTCCTGTGTTGGTAGATCGTGGGCTCGTTGTTTCAAACCCTGGTTGAGTCAAAACAATGACTTAAAAATTTATACTTGTTGCTTCCTCGCCTGGCACTCAGCATAATTAGGATAGGAAAAGGACTGGTTGGCTCAGTATCAGGATAATATGACTGAGTGGGATATCACATCGTGGGGCTGGTGGCCTGGTCATGACAAAGTCGCCATGAGTGCGCACTGTCACAAGTCGATACCCATCCTGATATGACCTTAGATCTTGCTAGGACGTAAAACAACAACAAACAAATACGTAATTTTACGCTGATAAAAAACATCCTATACTACTGAGGACGGACAGACGGAACAAGGAGGAGGAGGGAGGGAAGGCGGCGGAGGGAGGAGGGAGGGGCAGGGGAGGGGAGTCGGAGAGGGAGACAGAGAGAGGGGAAGGGGTGGAAGGGGGAGGAGGGAGGGGAGGGGAGAGGGGGTGACGGAGGGAGAGTAGAGGTTCATGCGTATTTACGAGGCTGCGCATTGCCATTGAAGCTGGGGATTTGGTGTGAATATCTGGCACCCTTTTAAGTATTGGCCGCCCGTCCACATCACAGCGCTCTGTGCGGCACGGCGGGAACTCTCCAAGCAGATGTTGGCTGTACAGGGCGCTCTGCTCTGGCAGTGTGTGACGTCTTAGCTTATCAATGTGCAGGCTACAGAATGTTGGTTGGTTGTTGGAGTTTACATCCTGGCAACATCTAAGATCATATCAGTGACAGTACACACTCATGGTGACTTTATTCTGCTGTCCCACTGGGAAATCAGGCCGCCATGACCCAATATCCCACGCGGTCACATTATGCTGACACTGAGCTAGCCAGTACTTGCCCCATCCTATTAATGCTGAGCGCCTGGCTAGGAAGCGACAAATATCAATTTGTAAAGTCATTGGTTTGACTCGACCCGGAACCGAACTCCCGATCTCCCGTACGTGAGGTCGGCGCTCTATAGATTCGGCCAGCACACAAGAAGTATCCAAAGAAATGATGCACCCATAATAACCCATAGCAGAGCTACTGCGGCTAGCTATGAGAGAAGTGTCATATCTATGGCAGCACACATCTGGAATGAACCACCGAGCACAACCAGATACATACAATCCATTGAAGCCTACACAATGTATATACATAAAACAAAACGACATATTATTATATTGTTATGGATTGTATGAATATATTATACACATGCAATTGTCTTGTAGTTGTAACTGTTATCAACTGTAATTGTATTTGTGCTGATATCTGTCAACTAACTACTATGACATCCAACTGCTATTTGAGCACCTTGAGGGAGGCAGTGAGTGACCTGGGGGCGATTTGGTCTGCTACTAGGCAGGCACCTTTCTGTTGTCCACTTCCCCCTCCAGGTGCTGCTGCCATCACTCTGCATCTGCCCATTTCATGACCGGAATTTGCTTTAACAAACTGGGAAGGAGGCTCTTTTGGACCCTGTAACACCCAAAACCTTACAGGTGGCGTCAATTGCTACTCACCTCACATCCACCGGATGGTGACAAGTGTCAGTCGCATCAGAGGATTGTTTCATATATATAATGTATTTGAGGATACATAGTTTAATAATGAGCTAGTTAGAAGTGAATTGTTAGTAAAACACACACATGTATGTAGGAGTTAGTATACGTATTTACGTGGTAAGAGTGACGATGATTGGGATGACGGACGCATGCATACACAGACAGCTGGCACCACAAGCAGGGCTGAGGTTGTCAGAACAAGGTAATCGATGACCAATTGTAAAGACTAGGTCTCCATAAAGTAAAGTTGAATCCTTTCTCCAACTAATAGATTCACCACTCGTCGTGGTCACCATTATGTAAAGTCTACGGCTTGAATCTGTGGTTGTGTAGGCAGGCTATAATGAAATCAATACAGACAAAGAGAAAGGAAGAGTATAAAGTGTGAAAGAAGTGAGAGAGTCAAGCTCTCTGGTTTATTATTTATATGGTACATGGGTTTATTGTAGAGTATCACCCCACCACTTTTCCCCCAATGGGAAACAAGCATTCTTAACTCTACCAATAGGGATCCATCATTCCTGGTCCCCATAGTTACCAGTGATCTGCCCACCACCACCAAGCTGTGTGGCTCCCCTTGCCACCACCTGCCTTGAGCCTTAGTGTGGTGATCCCACCTAGCAGAGGGGGGGAGCGGTTTAGGCTCTGAGTGCCCCTTACAAACAGCCCTGCCAGCACCACTATGTCTATTTACATCTCACTCAGGCACCACCAGCACCTACATATACAAATACATGCACCTGGTCACGTATATCCGAGCAGTAATAGAACATTTGCATTCCCCCACCAATGCATTAAATCGGAATATTTTACACAATGATATAAAGAACGGTGCAGTAGATTACTGAGTGTGGGCCATAGGAAGAGTTCATGTGGGAAAGCTTCCGATTAACTATATGCATTATAATGCTTGTACATCGCATTTATATTTACAGATAGTTGCTTAATTGAATGATATTGGAAGTTAAGCTAATCCCAAGTTAAAGTTGCATAGTCGTGTATCATCATCATCATCATGCTGCCGGTCGCGATGCGACAAAGACTGCTTTCATTACTTGACTGCCGCTCTCCATTTAGCTCTCTGCTGTGAGAGTTGCGTCCATGAGTCGGTCTTAATGTCTCTCAGCTTCAGGTTTCTCTTGATGGTATCTTTGAACCGGAGACGGGGGCGCCCTCTCTTTCTGTAGCCAGAAGACAGTTGAGAATAGAGGATCTGCTTTGGTAGCCTGTCTGATGACATCCTCATGAGGTGTCCAGTCATCGACGGAAGATGAGCTCGAGCAGCGCAGTCCTTGGTAACCCGGGCGACGACCGAGCTGGTATGGTGTTTTGTGCGGTTGTACATTTCATGAAAGCTGCCTGCAAAAGTGTTGGAAGTGCTGCTGGCTTTTGCAAGTTACCAGCGGCACTCTCTCGTGGAGCAAATAGAGGTTTCACACCGGCAAGAACATGTCAAGACAGGCGCAAAATTATTTAGTCATGTATAATATTCTGATAAAACGCATTGGTGGGGGAATGCAAATGGTCTATAATGGTCAATGGTATATAGTGCCAGGTTCATGAATGTATCTATGTAGTTGCTGGTGATCCTTTACTCATGGTCAATAGTCATTGTGTATTACTATTAGTCAGATAGTGTGAAAGAGGCACTAGAGATAGTGTGTAAGGGGCACCTAGAGCTCTACCAACTACCCCCTCCACCCTCTGGTAGTCACATATCACCACACACTCAGCTCAGGCAGGTCGTGGCCAAGCAGCCACACTGCATGGTGGTGGTGGGCACATCATTGTAGCCCTGTTGACACAGGAATGCTTGATGTCCAATGGTGGAACTATACATGCTTGATTCTCATTGGAGAACATGGTCAGATGGTATGCCATACCAGATCCATGTACCACTATATAATAATAAACCTGAGGGCATTGTCTCTCTCTCTCTACTTTCATTCTTTATACTCTTCCTTTCTCTTCTTGCCTGTATTGATTTCATTATAGCCTGCCTACACAACGCACAGATTCCAGCCGTGGACTTTATAGTCCGATGGGTTTTGAGTTTCTGTAATTTTCTGAGATAAAGATATTAGGCTGATTGTTATAATCTACCCTACTTTTATTTGAAGTAACTTTTATTTTAAATAGCTAACTTTTGAGATATTTGAAGTGTAAAAAAGTTAAATTAATTTAGGCAAGCTTGCCAAAAGTCTGACACCATAGGTTTCTGCAGTAATAGGTTATATTAAATTGCCTCAGAATTCCCTTCTATGGGGTGACAAATGTCTAACAAGTGCACCAGTATTTAAGTTAGATATGTAGAATCAAATTGAGATACTTGTTCTGGTTTAGAAAATTTGATGCTTCATCGGACTATGCAGCTTTAAGGTTACAAATAGTAGAAGAAACATGCATAGATTACCTCGACAGCTGGGTGGGGTGCCCCCCACCAATGTGCCTGCGGAGGAATAATGATAATAAGTATATTATTCCCCAAAATGTATACTCATATAATGTGTAATACATCACGTAAATCTACATTTATATACCGAGCGAGTGGCAAAAGCAGCCCCCACCACCCATGAGAGGGGAGGGGGGAAGGAACCACTAGAGAGTTTATTACCCGCGATAAAGGGTTTATCACTATCCATATATATATAGCAAGAGAGAGAGAGAGAATCGAGTATGAAATACCAAGGTATTCCGCTAAGTGGCAGTACACTGATTATACCTTCCGAGGAGCATGCGCAGAGGAGGGGAGGTGGTAAGTAATAATCAAATCAGCCAATGAGAGGAGATGGAAGCTGGGAGCCAATCTACGCTCTCCTCCTCCGCCTCTGATTTACTTACTATAATTACCGCCTCAAGTCATGAGATAAAAGGCTCCAGTCGACACATCTGTCAGTTCTGCTTCTCCCACAAGAGCAGCTCGCGTCAGCCCTAGTGCCTGTGGAAAGTACTCTGTGAGGGCACGATGGAAATTGGCAACTTTCTCCGGGTGCACTGATATAACGAATACAACTTAATCTGCTGAATGTATCATTTCTACCATTATATTATTATATTATAACAATTATATCTAGGTATCGTCATTTTTCAGATGTTTAATCTGGGCAGATAATTAAGGTTAATCACGCTGTGCAAGTTAAATGCAGAATAATATAACACACACAAAAAAACAGAGGTTCTAAGTTGTTTACTTTTCAAGATATTCACATTTTAAGATTTTTGCATTTACTTGAACATAATTTGCAATTAACACGGAATAAAACATGAGGTGTGCTTTTTTGTTTGGCATCAGTCGATTTTGTTTTAAATATATGTCTATCACAGACCAAATTAAAGATCATTTAGTTGTTTATCTGAGAATTAATAGCCTGTGTAACCATTGGCAATGCAGCCCTGAGCGAAACGAAACTGCATGCTTTGGCACTTGTTCTGATTAATATAATGCAAAAGAATGTGCTAATTAGAAAATATGCCTGTATTGAAGTCCCTTTTATAGTTGTGTATTAATATACAACCCAAGTAATCTATATATCAAAATACAGAGTGAAGCGTTAGTCCATTTACCGTACTTTCAGGGCATTTTTTACTTAAAATATACACCAAAATAGGAAAGTTTAAAAACTAGCAATCTTTCATGATTTTCAAAACTTTCTTCCAGTGTTATCTACATACTGCCAGTATATATTCCTTCTTCACATGACTCAACGCGGTCACTGAATCTGTTAGAGCGCAGGATTCCAATGCAGGAGGTCGGGAGTTTGAATGCTGATCGACTCAAACAAAATTGATGCTCGTCACCTACTTAGTCCAGTGCTCAGCATTACTAGAACAGTGCAAGGACGGATTAGCTTAGTATTGGAACAATGAAGCTATGGGGGTGGTTCGAATCCCCGTGCCCCCACCTCTGCCAATTTGGATTTCCACCAATGTGTATAACTTACAGCATCATCAAAGGCTAGTTGCTCTCATACCATGTCTATGTGGTGTGGGAGGTTAAAAATCCCTTGGGTCGGTAAAAGTGTAGGCTCAGGCTTTCTATCGACAAACTGTCTAATAGTGAAAACAAGTTTATTCAGACTGATCCATGATACGCAGTATAAATCTATAAGAAAAAAAGTGTGCACTGTCGCAAGTCGGTAGACATACAGATATGACCTTAGAGATTGCTGGGGTGCAAAACCCCTAAGCACAAGCAAACAAACAAACATACATACACACCACACTCTGTGCATCAAATTGAATCAGTCCAAGTGTCAATCAGTATGACTGTGCATGTACATAATTGTATAGTTTAAGAGTTCAGGCGCAAAGTCCGACACACAGTATTTGGGCAGAAATGACTACCAGGTTTGAGCTGAAGCTGCCATCATTCCGATAATCAAACCGCATTTGTCCACAGCAACCGACACTTCCCCTATGTAGTGCATTACCCGATATGAAATTGTATGAGTTGACCTGTAAAGCACAACAACATATGCAATTTTATAGCGGACAACTAAAGTGGATTTGTCGGCTTTGTGCGCATGAACTCTTCAAGTTTCTTCACTTCATGCATGTGGGATGCAGGCTCAGATTTGGACCCTAGTGTCCCTGTAGATGTGACATAACGGCCACACTAAGAACACTAAACCCTCCCACCCTCCCTCCCACCGACCACCACCAGACGGGATGGCCAAATGAGTTTAGCATCCGTCTCCCGTTTTTGTAGATCGTGGCATTCGAATCCTCAAGTCCAGACCCTTGTCGAGTCAAACCAATGACTTAACTACTGATACTTGTTGATTCCAAGCCAGGCACACATCATTATTAGGATAGGGCAAGGACTCAGTGTCAGGATAATGTGACTCAGTGCGATATCAGGTCACAGTGCTTATGGCCTGGTCTCCCAGTGGGTCACCACTATAACGTCGTGATGAGTGCGCACTGTCACAAGTTGGTACCCGTCCTGATATGACATTAAATGTTGTCAGGTTGCAAGACTCCTTCAACCAACCCTTGTACCTCCCATTCTCCCACCCTCCCACCATTCCACCCTCCCACCCGCCCACTATCCCACGCTCCCACCATCCCACCCTCCATGTATCCCACCCGCCCGCTATCCCACCATTCGACCCTCCCACTCACCCACCCTTCCACCCTCCCACCATTCCACCCTCCAACCCTCCCAGAATCGCACCCTCCCAAAACCACACCCTCCCACCATCACCCTCCCCCTCCCACCCTCCCACTCCACCTTCCCACACTCCCACCACCACCCTCCCACCACCACCACCCACCCCACCTTCCGACCATCGCACCCTCCCACCACCCTCCCACCACCACCATCCCACCCTACCACCACCACCCTCCCCCTCCCGCCCTACCACCCCACATTCCCACCATCGCACCCTCCCACCACCACCCTCCCACCCTCCCACCACCACCCTCCAGCTTCCCACCCTGCAACCACCACCACTGTGGTATGAGTTGCTCGTTGCTCATTACTGCACCGTCACCATTATGAGCAGGTTGATGTGTCAAACTCACCACGAAGACACGCGCTATCACCCCCACCGTCTCCCCAACCTGTGAGAGCATCTCACTCCCACGTAATTACTGGCAATGTTCTGTATTAGTCCCATCGCGATACTGAGCAACACAGCTGACACTACGCTATGGATCAGTCATGGGGGTGATGAAAGTGTGAAATATTGCGCTTAGAGCGGGAATCAAACCCACAGCTATCGCATTCCAGTAACCAGTACACCCCTTAGGTTCATGGATGTCACCACCCTATCCATGCCTAGCTGTCCATGTGGGTCCTCCTTGCCTGAGAGGTCAGTGCAGACTACTACACTCGTCCCCCTGGAATTGTGCATCTCTTAAATGGTTTAGTTATGTCAGTTGTCTTAATGCTTGCAATTGCATAATATAGAGTCATTGCACTTACATATATATACATAAACAGGTTCAACAACCATACAGCGCATAGCTTGTACAGGATCCTTGTCACGGCACCAGTGTCATGGGGGTGATGTCAATGGGTAATATTGCACCTCAAGCAGGAATCAAACCCATATCTTTTGCATTCCAGGCCAGTGCCCTGACCATTACACTAACTAGGCTCCCTATTGTCACCACTCTATCCTCAGCGCACAAAATATCTTCTATGCGTCAAGACACATCCAACTTATCAGCGGTTTGGGGAATAAGATTGGCGTCAGCGCAGCGCGTTATTCATGCGTGGCTAACATTAGTCGACTAGTGAGGAAAAAAAAAAGTTTGGCGTGACGTGCTCATATGACCTTAGATGTTGGTAGGCCGTAAAACAACAAAGCAACCAATTGGCGCAAGGTGTGGAGATGACCCTCACGCATGCGCGGCGACTGCCTAGCATTAGCATAATGTTATTCCAGCGCTGTCGACGTCCTTCTGACATCGCCATAATATTGGAACCCGCATGTTGATGCGCGTTGTCGATCGTCATGCTTTTTTGATGTGCTAAAAACATCTAGTGACCTGCTATGCTCGCCGATGTCCTCCAGCGACTGTCAACGTCCAGGATAGTGTACTGACGTGTACCAACGTTCGCATAACGTCCCCCTAACAGTTCCCGACGTTTCCCAACGTTTCACCAAAAAATGACAAACGTTGACACGCGTTGGAGATAAATGTTGTAGTGTGACAGGGGTATTAGCTGTGGCTAGAGCGTTCGGCCCAAATCTGCTCCTGAGTAGCTTCCAATCTTCTTCTTCCTCTGGCAGTGTGTCAAATATATTGCACCGTAAAGATAACGGCCACCCTCCAAGTGGAGGCAGATTGGTGTGAGACCATCAAGTGGACCAATGGCAGTACAGACTTCTGGTCACGTGATAACATGTCCTGATATTCAACACATGCGCATGAATGGGAATAGGAAGTAGACGTGAGGAATAGCGATGAGAGAGTTAAAGTCAATAATAATGTGCAGATATGTGGGCATAATGTTAACTTGACCATACAGAGGGCGCCACCTACTGCCATCACTGTTGACATGCATGCAGATATGAGGGTAGTGGAGTCGGACGCGGTCGCCGAATGGGTAGAGTGCAGGTTTCCCATGCGGAAGTTCGGGAGTTCGAATCCCGGCCGAGTAAAACCAATGACTTATGAAAGTGATACTTGTCGCTTCCTAGCCTGACGTTCGCCGTCATTAGGATAAGGCAATGACTGGTTAGCTCAGTGTCAGGATAATGTGACTGAGTGGGATATCAGGTCGTGGTACAGTGGCCTGGTGTCCCTGTAGGGCAGCACTATAAATTTCCTGTGAGTGCACATTATCCCAAATTGGTACCCGTCCTGATATGCCCATAGATTGATTGGTTGGTTGGTTGGTGGAGTCTTGCGTCCTGGCAACATCTACTGTCATATCAGGATGTGATGACCGTTGATGTTGCCAAGACGTAAAACTCCAACAAACAAATACAAGATAAGAGGGGTGATGGTTAGTTAATAAGGGAAAGTACCATTATATACGATGTGTGAAGTGCCTGTCACACCTTACCGGATTGAGCAACGGACATAACCGGACAAAGAATTGTCTAGTCCGGTGGTGTTCGGTATCATAATGTACCGAAATGTGTCGAAATGTTGCGCTTTCAACGGACAAGGAATGTACATTAACGAATAGCCACCGGACAATAACCGGACTATAACCGGACGACACTGGATAACAATGGACAAGCAACGGTCAACCAACGGGCAAAAACCGAATGTCAAATGGATGGACCGGATACCAACCGGACACCTACCGGACTGATCACGGATGCGCCGAAAACATATAAAAAAAACAGACGGACTGAATTGCCACAGCAGCATCAATGAACTCTGCAGGAAGCAAACCCGAGAAGTAACAGATGGGTACCGGAGATGAAACGGACAAAACCGACTAAACGGACTTAAACCGGACACCAACTGTACACGTCAGTCCGGCGGTGTCCGGTACAAGTTTTGTGCATGTTCAAAACTTGTCACCGTACACACTGGACACCACCGAACATAAAGCGGATCAGCTGGGTGCCTACTGCATAAAAAACGGACATTGACGTATTTCACCGGACGGTGTCCGTTTTCTATCCGGTACCCCAATCCGGTATGGTGTAACTGAGCCTTAATGTATGTGTAGGTAGCACCTACCCTGTTCACCGGTGCCTGGATGGTCACAGGTCTGAGAGCTGAAAAGGACCGAACCATCGGCCGGGGGGGGGGGGTGCTATTTGTGTGCATTAGTCACTTAAGCAGGGGACATTTCAATTGCCGACAATTAGTCTTCCTCATTCAACTGTTGCTTTCCCTATCCTAGTAATGCTGAGCGCCAGGAGCCCTGAAATGACAAGAAATGTGGGTTTGAATTTTTATCTAGGCACATTATTTCCCATTTTCACGACCACCATGAGACGGGTTGTCATCACGTGGATCCTGTACAAGCTACATGCTGTATGATTGTCAGACCTACCCTGTGTGTATATATATAGATATGTAAGTCCATTGCCTGTATGTATTTCATTTGAAGTATTACAATAACTTATGGATCTACACCATTTAAAGGACTAACAATTCTATGGTGACATATGTAGTAGTCTGCACCGATGTCTCAGGCAAGGTGCCACTGTCCCAGCACCACCCCCCGTCCTGATATGACCTTAGATGTTGCTAGGACGTAAAACAACAATAAACAAACAAACCCAGTACCACCCCAATTGCAATACGATCCCAATGTAAAATATTGCGACAAAACACATTGGTGGGGATTGCAAACTGGTCTATAATGGATTACAAATGGTATATAATGGTAAACGATGTATAGGGCCAGCAGCATTAATATGTTATGTGGTGCTGGTGATCCTTTACTTACTCATTGTGTATTCTATAGATAGTGTGAGAGGGACACTACTGTTAGTGTGGAAGGAGCTCAAGAGCTCTACTCACAACCCCCTCCCCACCAACTATTACTCATGGATCACTGCACACACAGAAGCAACAGGGGAGGTGAGGCAAAAGCAGCCAAGGCATGGTGGTGGTGGGTAGATCACAGTTGTCATGGTGATACTAGAATCCTTACTGTTGATTGGTGGACATAGAAATGCTTATTGTTCATTGGAGGACCTGGTCAGGTGATATGCCATCTTGGATCCATACATCACCATATAATAAACCTGAGGGTAAAAGCTCTCACTGTACTTTGACTCTTTACTCTGCCTTTTTTGTACTTGCCTGTACTGATTTCCCTATTAGCCTGGCTACACAACTACAGCTGTCAGCCAACGACTGTACACCAGGTTCAAAATATGTCCCCAGTGGGGGGGGGGGGGCAAATCAGTCATATGGGGGAGTCTGACTTCTCTTTCAAATTCTGTGGCACCAATAAACTGTCATGATATGCTACATTGGCACAGCTCCAAGCAGATTTTCTTTCTGCCTCGATGAGTCATGCTGGGAGAGTGTGAAGATTTAATGGTCGCAAAAGCACTAAGCATGAGTTCCACGTCCTATGTTTTCCGAAGAATAAGTTTCGTGTAGAAATCCAATTTATCTGTCTTTGGGGTGTTCCAAGAGGGCAGCACTATGGGGTCTCCATGAGCGCGCACTGTCACAAGTCGGTATCCTTCCTGATATGACCTTAGATGTTCCCAGGATGCAACATTCCAACAACCAACGAACCTGCGCATACACCACTCACAGATCAATCAATCAATAGTTCCATCCTCTAGTCGAGGGTTGGATGCAATGGTTCTCCACTTGTCCCGATGTTGTGCTGTTCTGATAGACTGTGAATAATTCAAGCCTGTCCACTGTGAAATATTTGTAAACCATGATGTTCTTGGTCTCCCTCTCCCTCTGCTGCCATTCACCTTCCTTCCAACAATGTACGGTATATTGAACTCTGACGAATGATGTGGCCAAAATAAATAAGTTTCTTTGTCTGTATAGTGGCAAACAAGCTTTTCTTATTTTTAATTTTTCTGAGAAGTTCTTTGTTGGTGATCTTCTTTGTCCATGATATTTTCATCATCCTTCGATAAGTCCACATCTCAAATGCTGCTAAACGTTTGTACATTTTCTTAGAGATTGTCCATGTCTCCGCCCCATACATTAGAGTAGACCACATATAACACTGAAGAATACGCTTCCTTGTTTGTATTAATATCTTACTTGATGTTAACACTCTATACATTTTGGAGAATGTTGTTCGGGCTATTGTTATCCTTCTTTTAATTTCTTCCTCACAGATACGCACACGTATTTCGCACCCTATAGCCGGCCACCCCAAGTCCACGTCCACACCTATACACCCACCTCTACAGCCCCTTCCCTCTCCATCCCCCCATACCACTCTCCCCCTCCACTCCCCCCTCCCTCGTACCCCTCTCCCACCCCACACATGCGCACTGAACGTGTAGATCCTACTAACTGACAACCCAGAAAGCAGACGACTCAGTCAGGTCAAACACTAGGTGGCGCATGGGCGGTCCCCGGTTACTCCTCCTCACGACCCCAGACAGGAAGTGGCGCAGACGTCCCGCGTGGTGGCGGTGCAAAAGGGCGGTGGTCACCACTGAGTCCTGCGTCGGGACCCAGCTGAGTCCTCGGGCTCGCTCAGACAGCGACATGAGCGCGGTAAGAGGAACCTGGAGCAGGCTCGCTGAATAGCACACTGCTGCTGCTGATTGGCATGTGGGGTGCGGATAGGGGTGGGGGGGAGGGTTGAGAGGGATGGTGTGGACTGGGAGAGGGGTGGGGGTGGGAGAGGGGGTAGAGGTGGGCGTGGGGGGTGGGACGTTACTCGCACTGGAAGTGTACTGTTTGGGGTGGATGTGGGAGGGGAGGGGGGGAGGGAGGGGGTTACTCTATAGGGGCTCATCATTAAGTGAGGCATACTCGGCAGATATTGAGGGGACGGGGGAGGAGGGAGGGGAGGAGGGTTACTCTATAGGGGATCATCATTAAGTGAGGGCATAGAGTGCGGGGCGGGGAGGGAGGTTACTTGAGGGGCACGAGGGGTTCGCGTTGGGAGGGGAGGGGGAGGGGGGGTTCCTCTATAGGGGATCATCGTTAAGTGAGGGATACTCGGCAGATGTTGATGGGGGGGAGGAGGGAGGGGAGGGGTTCCTCTATAGGGGATCATCATTAAGTGAGGCATAGTCGGCAGATGTTGAGTGGACGGGGTGGAGGGAGGGGGTTACTCTATAGGGGATCATCATTAAGTGAGGCATAGTCGGCATATATTAAGGGGAGGGGTAGGGAGAGGGAGGGGAGGGGTTACTCTATAGTTGATCATCATTAACAGATGAAGTGAGGCATAGTCTGCAGATGTTGAATGGAGGGGGGATGGGGGCTTACTATATAGGAGATGATCATTATTCTATTTATGTATTTATTTGTGTTGGGTTGATACATGGTGTTATGGTGTTAATGTACATGGTACATATTGCGCCTATTGTGAAAATATCTATATATGTGTCAGTACTCCCACATACAGCACTTATGAAAGATCCAATAGTAGAATATCCTAGGAGAGGCAAGTGTGGAGTGGGTAATGGATTACTTGTTACGTCCAATATCCGGTGATAACAATCAATTTACTCTAGAAGCGTCGTTAAATAAAACAAACTTTCCTTTGTGGGGGCTGGTGAGTGTGGGGGGCAGGTGGGGGGTGTGGGGGGGGGTGGTGGTTGTGTGGGGGGGGGGGGGGGGGGGGCAGATGTTTCAGGGTGTCTAGGGTTTGATGTACATTAGGGTGATAATTCAACGTGTAAAATGTGTGATGTGTGACGTCGATGTCACACGTCACACATTATACAATGTCAATGTGTGACGTGCAGAAGTGAATGAGTGAGGGTTCAGTATAAGAATCTGCAAGTATGGTGGATATATGTGGGGGGGGGGGGGCGGTGGGTGTGTGTGGGGGAGGGTGTAGTGTGTGTGGGGGTTGGCGTGGTTGTGTGGGGTTGGCGGTGGTGTGTATGGTGGGTGGTGGTGTGTGTGTGGGGAGCGAGTGTTGGTGTGTGGGTGTGGGTGTAGGTGTGTGGGGGCGGGTGTGGTTGTGTGTGTGGGCGGGTGTTGAAGTGGGTGTGGGCGAATGTGGGTGTGTGTGTGGACGGGTGTGGTTGTGGGGGGTGGGCGGTGGTTGTGGGTGGCAGGCTGGTGTGTGTATGAGGCCGTGTGCTGGTAGTGTGTGGTGGTTGTGTGGGCGGGTGAGTGTGTATATGGGGGGCGGGTGTGGTGTGTGTGTGGGGGGGCGGTGTGTATATGGGGGCGTTGTGTGTGGGGTTGTGTATGGGGGGATGTGTATATGGGGGGGTGGTGTGTGTGCGGCGTTGGGGGGGTGTGTATTGGGGGGTGGTTGTGTGGTGGGGGGTGTATGGGGGGGGGTGTGTATATGGGGGGAGGGGGTGGGTGTGTGTGTGGGGGGGCGGGGTGTATGGCGGGCGGGTGTGTATATGGGGGGCGTGTGGTGGTTGTGTGTGGGGGTAGGGTGTGGGTGGGTGGGTCGTATGTGGGTCTGTGGGTGGGTGGGTGTGGTTGTGTGTGGGGGTGGGTGGTGGTTGTGTTTGGGGTGTGGGTGTGGGTATGGGAACGGGTGGTGGTTGTGTGTGGGGGTTGGGTGTGGGTATGTGGGGGCGGGCGCTAGTAGTGTGGGGTGCAGGTGTATGTGTGTGTGTGGGGGGGGGGGAGGTGTGGGTGTTCAGGGCACTGAACACCGGTGCCTGCTGAATAATTGACGTCACACACACGTGCCCCACCAGCATTATAGTCGTAAACAGCACAAACTTCACCCGCTCATATATTATGCAACGGGTTCCTTTTTTCTTCTCTTTTTCCTTTTTCTGATTTATTTTCGTGGCCTCCCTACTGCCGGTTAGTTCTAGAGCAGGCTCCGCCTCTCCTTGATCCATTACTTGCCTGTTCTGTCGTACCTTGAGTCATCCTAAGGGCGAACACTTTCCAGACCACCTCCATCTTCCCCCCTCCCTCCTCCTCCACCCAGTCCCCTCCCTCCACACTCCCCACCCTGCCCCGTCACCACCACCATACAGCTTGGTGGTGGTGGGCAGACTACTGGTAACCATAGGGACCAGTAATGCTGGCTCCCTTTTGGTCAGGCCAAGAATGCTTCATTTCCCATTAGGGGAAAGGGGTGGGGTGAAAATCTACAATGAACCCATGTAACCATATAAATAATAAACCAGAGGGCTGGACTCTCTCTCCTTATTTACACTTTATACTCTTCCTTTCTCTTTGTCTGTATTGATTTCACTATAGCCTGCCTACACAGCTACAGATTCGAGCCTTAGCCTTTGTCCACCCTGTTGTTAATAAGTAGCAACAGGTGGCAGCACACGAGCAGTAGCATTCCCTAGGGTTGATAGTTCCACCGTGGGGAGGTTAGATTCTCCACGACTGGGAAGTGCAAGGCAATTTAGATAATTATATTAAGCTGATTATTGTACTCCATTTTACTGGAGTTTGAAGTTTATTTTATTTTACATGGCTAACTTGAAGATTTATACTGCCTATCATGGATAAGTCTGAATAGACTTGTTTTCACCATTAGACAGTTTGTCGATAGAAAGCCCAAGCCTACACTTTTACCTACCCAAGGGATTTTTATCCTCCCCCATCACATAGACATGGTATGAGAGCAACTGGCCTTTGATGACGCTGTAAGTTATCCACAGTGGTGGAAATCCAAATTGGCAGAGGTGGGGGGCATGGGGAATCGAACCACCAACCTTCAGATTAGGAGTCTGACCTAGAAAAAAGTCAGACACTCTAACCACTCCGCCACAGAGAACGCCACAAGTGAAACTAAATACCAGTAATGTTGGCATATGCCTACCAATTCCAATTCCAGAGCGTTCAGCAATATGTCATTAAATTGATTTGGTATTCCCTTAAATACTATTATATTTTCTTGGTACCCTTCTCTATGCAGCAACATTTAATAAGTACATCAATATCTAAATGGGATACGTAGGTTGAAATCTAGGCAAATGTAGGGTATTGACACCTTGATGTTTTCAGTGGACTATCCAGCTGTAATATTGAGAGATCCCAACTGAGCACTTTATCACATCAGCATGTCAGGAATGTGAAGGTATACCATTGGGTAAGCACTATAAAGCCACCAGGAACCCCACTTTCACACACCTTCATCCATCCACTAACACACCTCAGATGATTTGAGGTGGAAGAACCCCAGTGATTTATATTATATAACCATCCAAGTAGTCGCATACTCTAGATGCATCAGCTCTGTAATGTATTCATTGGCCTTTTTTTCTATATTAAAAATGCCCTTTTAAAACAAATTATTATATTTTATCTGGGTCAATTTGAGACTGCCTGTTCAAGGGGGGGGGGGGGGGGGGGGCAACGTTGGCCTCATGACAAAGTGCCGTTGTTGATGCCTGTGACATCTGCTACAGTCGAGAACGGATAAGTAATGTCTAGAGTAATCGTGGGACCGTGCGGATGGGTGACTGGGGTGGAGCGTGGTGGTGGGTGGATGGGGGTGGAGGCTGGGGGTGGGGGAAGGGAGGAGGAGGTGGAGTGGGGTAAAGGGGGTGGGGATGGGGGTGAGCGTGGGGGTGGGGGGTGGAGGGTAGGGGTAAGTGGGGTGGAGGGTGGGGGGTAGGAGATTGGAGTGGAGGGTGAGGGTGGGTGAGTGGGGGGTGGAGGGTGTGGGTGGGTGAATGGGCGTGAGGGTATGTGTGGTGGGTGAAGGTGGGGGGTGTGAGTGGGGGTGAGGGTGGGGGTTGGTAGTGGGGTGCACTGGAGGGTGTGGGTGGGTGAGTGAGGTGGAGGGTAAGGGTAGCTGAATGGGCGTGGGTGTGTGTGGCGGGTGAAGGTGGGGGTGTGGTAGTGGGGGTGAGGGAGGGGGTGCGGGTTGGAGTCGGGTGCGGTGGAGGGTGTGGGTGGTGTGAGTGGGGGAGAAGGGTGGGGGTTGGTGAGTTGGGGTTGGGGTCGGGGTGGGTGAGTAGGGGTGGGGCGAGTGTGGTTAGAGGGTGTGGGTTGGTGATTGGGGGTTGAGGGGTGGGGATGGGGGTGAGGGTGGGGATGCGGGAACGGGCGAGGGTGTGGGTGGGGGTGGAGGGTGAGGTGGGGGAGTTGAGGTAAGGATGGGTGTAGGAGTTGCTCAGCTCCCAGTGGTTAATGGACTGGCAATACAATCATAGTCAATATAGATATGTGACCAGGCATTACCCCGTGCGACCCATCATGCCTGCATTTGGCTTACGTCAGAGGCGATTTGAGGTGGGAGGAGGGGGAGTGCGATTGGGGTGGGGGTTGGCAGGTTTTGGGGTCGATAAGAGAAGTTGTTTTGCAAGCAAATAAGGGGTTTCGCTGTGCAAAATAAATGTCCACAAGGCTTGGGAAGATTGGTGATTTGAACCTGAGGACACTTTGTGGATGGGCGGTGTGGGTAAACGATAATATCGAGAAAATCGCGGAAAAAAGTCTGTATGATTTACACCCAAAACATACATGCGGCTGAGCACGTAGACGACACTGGCGGTGTGATTCATCTAGTTTTGAAAATAATACAGCAACACTGGTTGATTCATGGAGAGTTACATCCTGGCAACAACTCAGGTCATATCAGGGACGGGATGTTTCGGCTAACAGGTCCAATGCGTATTATAACTGTATCCTATTGATTGTGTCAGGACGTGTACTGGCTTATGACAGTGCACACTCATGGCAACATTATAGTGCTGCCCCACTGTGACACCAGGCCACTGGCAACATGACCCCATAACCCACTCAGTTATATTATCCTGACACTGAGCCAACCAGTCCTTGCCCTATCCTATTCCTGCTGAGCGCAACGCTAGTAAGCAACAAGTATAAATTGTGTAAGTCATAGCTTTGACCCGACTGGAAATTGAAGTCCCAACATCCCCCTTCCACATGGGATGCCCATGCTCAACCGATTCGTCCACCGCGTCCCGAAGTCAGGTCAGATGGGATTTTCGATGATCACTATTTCACTAACTCTTTAGGGATAGGGGTAAGTTTAAAGTCTCGTTAGACCACATGCTAAATTAGCACCGCAGTCTAAAGCCGTGTTCACATCAGCGCGTTAAGTCGCCTCAAGTAGTTTGCCTCCTATAGTTCGGCTCACATTCGCCGTTGTTGACGACGCGACTCCTGGAGACGTAAGGGCTGATTCGTCCTCAACTAGGGTCACCGCTAATCGTAAACCACGTCGCGATAGGTAGGATTATATGAAGCAAACGTAGCTTAAGTCCGGCCCACTAGCTATGCCTGTGTGGGACACGCCTAGCGTGTTTACTTGAGGTCTGGATTAAGCACAGTCACACTATATAATATATAACTTGGTCTCTATGAACCTGCCTAGAGGTGCGACATAATGGATTTTGTTCATGAATTAGTATTTTAAGGTTTTTATCACTGCCCCAGCAGAAGTTTTGTTCTCTGTTCAAAAACCTAATACCATTCAAGTCCATACATATCTAGGTCAACCCACACTCTCCGCATGGCGGACAGTCGACCCTAACCGAAACTAGGCCGCTGGTTAGTATTGGACTCTTGCTCATGCGCAAGATATACGGATTTCCGCCTCCTAACACCGCTCGCCCCTAGTGTGTGGACATGACACTAGTTTGCCTCCTCTAGTTTGCCTTATCTAGTTCGGCCTGGGTGTGACCACGGCTTATCTTGTGGGGAAAAAGTACAGGCTTCAGGGTGAGCACCTAGACAACGCTGGCGTTGTGTGTCGGCTTATTTTGAAAACAGTGTATCATCTAATGGACAATAATAGAACAAGAGGAAAAAGCAGACGACAATGACAAATAAATCAGAGAGCTGAATAAAAAAAAGGTTGCATATTTCTGGCCTGTCTTCTCTGTTCTTTTGGGGAGTTGGGAGTGACCAGGTCTAGTGAGTGGTTTTGTGTGTCTGTTGTTTTGGTTGTGACCCTCCTGCAGGCTTGCGATAACCACGTGATGAAACTCCCGCTGCCCGCGTCTGTCTGCAAACCGGAAGTGCTGGACACCGGAAGTACTCCACCACCGGAAATGAACAGGATCGATGACACCGTCCACTTGGAACGCAGGGTGTGTGGGTGTATGGGGTGGGATGGGATGGGTTTTGTGGGGGTGGTGTGAAGGTGGGTGTGTATGTGGGTGTGTAAGGGTGCACGTGGGTGTGTGAGGTGTGTTTGGGTGTGTTTGGGTGTGTGTGGGTGTGTGGTTGTGGGTGTGAGTGTGGGTGTGGATATGTGTCTTGGGAGGGGTGGGTGTGGGTGTTTGGGTGTGTGGATGTTGATATGTGTGAGTGGTCGTGTGGTCGTGCTGCGTGGCTAGGATGTGGAGTGGTAGGATTAGGCGTGTGGGATTGTGGGTGAATTGCTGAGTGGGATGGGGGTTTGCAATGCAAGTTGGGGTTTGGAGTGTGGGATCGAGTGGGGGAGTGCGTTTGTAGGTGGCATTGGGGGGAGATGTAGGGTGGAGGGGCTGAGGACGTTGTGGTGGTGGGTTGTGGGTGTATAGGAGTGTGTAGGGTATGTCGTGGGTGTGTGAGGGCGTGTCAAGTCGGGGGTGAGTGTGGGTGCTGTGGGAGTGCGGTGTCGTTGCATGTGTGGGCACGCGGTCTGTGAGGGTGTGTGGTTTGTGGGTGTTATGGTTGGAGTGTGGTAGATATGTCGAGGGTGTTGCTGAGGGGGTTGCATGTTGCGCGGTGTGAGCTGTGGCGTTCGTCTGGGGGTGTTTGCGTCTTGTGTGGTGGTGTGTTAGCAGTGCTGTGTAGGTGCGTAATGATTGGTGTTTTGGGTGTATGTGGAGTGTGTAGATGTGTGTGGGTGTGTGAGGGGTGCAAGTTGGGGTGAGTGTGGGTGTGTGGGAGTGCGTTTGTGGGGGGTGTGAGGGTGTGGGTGTGGGTGTATGTGGAGTGTGTAGGTATGTGTGGGGGTGTGAGGCGTGCGTGTTGGGGTGAGTGTGTGTGTGTGTGGATGTATGTGGAGTGTGTACGTGTGTGTGGGTGTGTGCGTGTCTTTGTGGGTGTGGGTGTGTAATGGTGTATGTGGAGTGTGTAGGTATGTATGGGTGCGTGTGGGTGTTGTGATGTGGATTTGTGGGTGTTAGATATGTTGGGTGTGTGAGTGGTGCGTTTATGTGGTAGTGGTGTGTAGAGTGTGATGTGAGGTTATTGTGGTGGTGTGTCGTGTATTTTGGAGTGTTTAAGTGTCGTAGGTGTGTAGTTCGGGGTGTGGAAGTGCTGTGGGTTTGTGAGTGTGGAGTCTATGTGTGGATGGGTGCGGTATTAGGTTGGGTGTGTGTGAGGTGTTGGTGTTATTTTTTGTGGGGGTATGGTGGGGGTGCTAGCGTGGTGTAGTGCGTGTAGGGGTGTGTTGGGAGGTGTCTAGGTGTGCGTGTAGCTGCTGTGTAGGTATGTTGGGTGTGTGTGGCTGGTGGCGTTTGTGGTTGGTGTGGTGTCTTGGTGGGTGTGTGTGGGGGGGTGTATCTGGAGTGTCTAGGTGTGTATGGGTGTGTGGGTGAGTGCGAAGGTGTATGTGGAGTGTGTGGGGGTGTGGCTGTGTGCGTGCCTTTGTGCCTGTGATGCATAGTTGTTGGATGCTGATCTGGTTCATGATGTCCAACACGTCGTCAGTCAGGTGTCACATATCATGCTGCCGCCGTACGGTTCTGCAGTCTGTGGTCTACGGATGGCATTTTTACTAACCGTACGGTGTTGCAGTCTGTGGTAGAAATGTTCAGAAATCATCGTACGGTCACCTTGTGGTTATGGCCTACGGCTTTGCGATTTCAGAAAAAAGTTTAATGTCAAGTGAAAAAATATCGATTGAAGTCACCGTATGGCCACCATGCAATCACCTTGCGATACTATGCAGTGGGGTTTAGGCCTGCGGCCTTGCGATTTCTGAAAAATATTTCATGTTAGGTTAAGCAAATCGCAAACCCTTGCGCGAAGCAAACAACTGTCTAGTCGCTACACGGGCACCGTATCCAACCCTACGGTTTTGTGGATGTGGTGACTTACAACAGCCACAAGAACGCCACAACCCATTTGCCACTTAAAGCCCCAGTCAGACCTTACCGGATTGGAGAAACGGACAGAAACCGGACACTGTCCGGTGAAATACGGCAATGTACTGTTTATATACGGTTGGCATCTGGCATGTCCGTTATCTGTCCGGTGGTGTCCAGCGGTGTCCAGTACAAGTTTTGAACATGCACAAACCATGCACAAAACTTGGACTGAAGTGTACGTTTGGTGGCCAGTTTAAGTCCGTTTAGTCCATTTTCTCTGTTTCATGTCCAGTACCCATCTGCTAAGTCTCCGGTTTGCTTCTTGCCAAGTCTGTTGACGGTGTTTTTTTGTTTGTTTTCGGCGCATCCTTGAACTATCCGGTATGTCCGTTTGACATTCGGTTTTCGTCCAAGTTCTTGTCCGGTTCTCATCTGGTGGATATTTGTTAATGTACGTTCCTTGTCTGTTTAGCATATGTTTCGTCCAGCGTCCATTGCAACAGTTCGATACATTTCGGTAAATGTTGATACCGAACACCACCGGACTAGACAATTCCGGTTTATGTCCGTTGCTTAATCTGGTTAGGTGGGTCTTTAGGCATAAGTAGGGCAATAACTGAAGGCCTGCTATTAGTCCTGGAGCGTCTGCAGGGTATACCCGCACACTGCACCGCTCTCCTAACGCACACACATAGGGACTGTGGCAGTGTGTTAGTGCAGGGCACTAGAGCCACTGTTTTATAGGAGAGCATTAATAGTCAAAATATCAGTGGTCAGGTAGCCAGCCAGCCCTTCTATATTAGGACAGTGTACAAATGCACATCTTCTTTCATCAATCATAACAATACCATTACTTGCTTTGTTGGTTGTGGTGTTATCAAAGACCCTATAATACTAAGACGGCTCACTCAGCCTGTATTGTGTAATCAAAATGATCAAACCCACCACTTGGTGCACTGGCTGTTCTCTTGGTTAAACAGGTGCTATATTATATGTATAAATGTATATATCAATGTGAAAGATATGTGATGATGGCAATGATGATGATGATGCTGATGATGATGGGTATTTGTTCATAGCAATTTCATATTGATGTGTATTCATACTTACCTATCTCATGTATAATATAATTGTATGTGTTTACATGTGAAACACCAACCAGCAGCCGGCTGATCAAACCCACCACAAGGTGGCACTGCGAAATTGACATTGGAAAGATAGGGAGTGAGCCGTCTTAGTATTATAGGGTCTTTGGTGTTATGTCCTGGCAACATTCTAAAGTCATATAAGGATGGGTGGGCTTACATCGGTTATAAGGTCTACTTAAAAGGTTTCACATTTAATTCAGTAATGTCAGGTTTTTATTAGTTTCCAAGTCTGTAGTTAGGTCTTGACTTAGGCCATTCTAGCAGCAGAAGAATGTCATTAGGGATGAATGACAGTAATGCCAACAGGTTTATCACGGAGAACCTAAGGCCACGACTGGACCCGATATATTGTCCGAGGACTAGGTGGTTTCTCCCTATCAAAATTATAACCACTTGCAATTGATCATGAAAATTGTGAATAAGTAAAGTTGTGTTGCTGTTGTTGATGTGATGAAACTGCAGATTCCGATGAAGCATCAACTTTTCACTCACCTAGATTTGATTCTACATGCGTAACTTAGATACTGACGCAGTTATTAAGCATGTGTTATCACATAGAAAGGCGTAATGAATCAATTTAATAGAACCTGTTACTCGTGAAATATATGTTGTCAGAGTTTTGCCATGCTTGCCAACATTAATTGTGCATGTTTGTACTTCAGATATCTCAAAAGGTTAGCCATTTAAAACGAGAGTTACTTCGAACTAAAGTAAGGTAGATTGTGACAATTCATGTAATATATTTATCTCAGAAAAATGACAAAAACTTAAAACCATCGGACTATGCAACATTAAGTAACATCCGCATTGTCCTCCATTAGTCATATTAATCCATAAACACCACAGTTATTCTTATTCTGGGAGTCAGCCTTAGGTTAGCATCCACCAATAGCACTTAAACTAGGTCACACAAACTGTCGCTATTAAAGGTAAATCTCAGACTATTGACGGTTTGAACCTGGCGGTAACAGATCCATTTAAATGTCCAAAAGGTCACAGGGAAAGGTCAGCTTTGGCACAGTGTATGTGGATGTGCTAAATCAGGGTTTTGCACTGCGTCAACAGAGCGGCAGGACTTGAGGCATTAGTTCAGACTTTAAAAAAAACAATTTGGTAAATGATCATTCTATTCAGCGAATGAAGCTATGTTTTTCAGCATCAATACACTGGTCTTCCGGCCATGTTATGTTACATTCATTCACGTTTATATTAGTCTAAAATCACCAAGAGTTTGATACGAAGACAACAAGAAGAAAAAAGAAGAATAGTGCCGTTACCCAACAACATTGACAGATAACAGGGTGTACATTTATGTTGTCAGTGTCATGTTTAGGGTAACTTTGTACCAATATACATGGTGAATATGAAGCTGTTCTGTTAGTAGAATTTGATGTAATTAAATCCTATTCTTCATTGCGTATTTGAAAAATGATACCATGACTGTAATGCATGCTAATTGGCGAGCCTGCTGATCAGGTGATCATGTGACCAGTTGACATAAGGACTGAGTAATCAAGTAATAAAGGCATTTGCAGTACAGAACTCAAAATATTCATTTGCATATATTACATTGTGTCAGATGTGGGGTGACCACCACAGTTAACCTATTCACAATTATCTAATCAAATCTACTAGACATGCCTGAAAGATATTAAATCCTTTTGAGTCATTTAGAGACCACTGAAGAACGTGGGTTCGTGCTCCAGCTCTGAATATTGGGGTTTTGCTCCTAAAAGAAAACCTCCGGTGCGACTGACACTTGTCGACACCCGATGGAGGGGAGGTGGGTGAAGGTGGCGCCACCAGTCAAGTGTGAAGTCTTATGGGGAATAACAATGGTAATCAAATAATATAATAATATAATAGATAATGGAAACAATACCCTTCGTATTGCTATACTCGCATAATACATTATACATCACATATATATGAATGCGCATTCACGATAATATGATATCTGACCAGCCGGGATGGCTGAATGAGTTAGAGCGTCTGTCTCCCGTGTTGGTAGACCATAGGATCGTGGGTTTGAACCCTGGTCGAGTCAAACCGATGACTTAAAAATTTATACTTGTCACTTCCTAGCCAGGCACTTGGCAGTATTAGGATAGGGCAAGGACTGGTTGGCTCAGTGTCAGGATAATGTGACTGAGTGGGATATCAGGTCATGCTGCTGGTGGCCTGGTCTCCCACTGGGGCAGCACTATAAAGTCGCCATGAGTGTGCACTGCCACAAGTCGGTACCCATCCTGATATGACCTTAGCTGTTGCTAGGACCTAAAACCACAACAAACAAACAACAACAAACATGTATAATATCTGGATTCAATTTCTGAATTCATGGTGATCTACCTCAACATTATCTGTTATTAACCGTCAGCATTGACAGCATGTTGGGGCCACTGAAATAATTACACAGTTTTAACTAGGGTGAGTTATTTCTAATCAAAACTCCCTGAAAATCACACCTAGAAATACATACGGGTGGCCAATAATACAGAAAGGCAAGTTGGTGTCCAATACAAGTAGCAGCATTTCCAAATGTACCGCCAGCGCAATAACAATGAGATTAAATCTGATAAAATACTACAAAATGTCAAAGGGGGCCCAATGGTGTATATGCGTAAAAGGTCAGATAGGCCAGATAAGCCAGAGAAGACACATAACTCAGATAAACCAGATAAGCCACATAAGTCAGATAAACCAGATAAGCCACATAAGTCAGATACGCCACATAAGTCAAATAAGCCAGATAAGCCAGATAAGTATAATAAGTCAGATAGGCCAGATAAGCCAGAGAAGCCATATAAGTCAGAGAAGCCACATAAGCGACATAAGTCAGATAAGCCAGATAAGCCACATAAGTCAGAGAAGCCAGATAAGCCATCTAGTGCGGATTGAAACCCGGGTAGCACAACCGAGAGGGAGGCCGCAATATCTGCCGCCATCTTGGCTGAACGCCGAAAGGTCACAATCAATTAATCAAACTGTAATTAACTAATGCTGACGCACCCCATTCCACGAATAAAACCCCAGCTTGGTTGGTTATTGGAGTTGTACGTCCTGGCAACTTCTATGCTCATATTAGGATGGGTACCGACTTGTGACAGTTCACATTCATGGCGACTTTATATTATAGTGTTGCCCCACTGGGAGACCAGGCCACCAGCACCATGACCTGATATCCCACTCAGTCACATTATCCTATCATGACCAGGGATACTCATTGAGGCTTTATAGTGCCGCTCGATTGATATACCATGTGACTAGCACCAGTGTGCAATATCAGAACCAGTTGCATAATATGGTATATGGCCCCAAGCCATTCCTTGTCCAAATTTAATTCTGCTCAGTTCCAGGTGAGGTAGTAACATAGTTGGGCGATCGCTCTGTTCTGCCTCGGCCAGAAATCAAAGCCATAGCCTCACATGTGTACATCCACATTGTACAGCTAGTTCTACCCGATCAGTATAATGACAACAACTCTACTTGATTAAAAGTATAATTATTTATTTAGCGATTATAATCTACTCTCAGTGACACAACAAATTTTCGTTTTTTTTTCTCAATTTTACTTATGCTGATTTTGTCCTCGTTAAAACAAAAAGAGTAAATGCGAAACAATTCATGGGTGGAAAGGATACGGGTGGTTCTTAACACAGTGAGTCCACTAAGGCAAGTTGGTGCCTAATACAAGAAGAAAGGTTGTGGAGCATACTGCAATAACTGTCAGATTAATTCTGATATAATAATAACAAAAACCAGCCAGATATTCAGACATGATAAACACTAATCAAATATTAGCAAACACACATCCAGATATTCAGACATGACAAAAACTAATCCAATGTTAGCAAATAAACATCCAGATATTCAGACAGTATAAAAGTAATCAAATGTTAGAAAAGAAACATCCAGATATTCAGACATGATAAAACTAATCAAATGTTAGCAAACAAACTGACAGATATTCAGATTTTCAGATATGACAAAACTAATCAAATGTTGCGAAAACAAACAGCCAGATATTCACATATGATACACAAATTAGATATGAACCCAGAACACAGCTAGATATTCAGACATGACACATTAATAATGTTTGAGTCAAAACAGCTAGTTATCCAGATATGATTAACTAATACTAATTCTTCAATTCTTATTCCAACACAACTCTTGTGTATTTCATTTCATAATTAACCAAATGGCATTTCAACAAATCTTGTGTATTTCATTTCGTATTTAACTAATTGTCATTCCAACATCTCTTGTATATTTCATTTCCTAATTAACCAATTGCCTTTCCAACAGATCTTGTACAGTTCCCTTCATATTTAACCAAATCTCATTCCATTGCACTTAACCAGGTGAACAGATTAAACATATTCGTATTAGCGATGAGACAATATTACTCAGAAGAATACAACAATATTTACCAAATAAATCAAGTAATATTCCTGCCTCGGACCCTGTGCATGCGTAGTCGGCAGTTTCTACTGCATCTGCGCATGTATGCTAATGCGCACGATGGGCCTGCATTCCTGCAGTACATAGTCATACCACACGCCTGACCTACCATGGCCTGCCATGACCTGCCTTGACCTTCCGTGACCTGGCTGCCCGGCGCACAGCCTGCTGGGCCTGGTTGTCTCGTATAAATGCATACATATGTGACGCATCATCCATTATGCTAATATCAATTTAATACAACTGTCCGCATCCATGCATTTTATTGGTTGCCTGGAAACTGCCATCCAACCGCAGCCTCCCACTCCCCATGCAACCCCCCCCCCCCCGAGCACCCCCCCCCCCACGCCACACACACACTCTGTATCACACACTGTATAAATACACCGGGCACTGTGGCCGAGTCAGTAGAGCCTGTGTGTCGCCTGCAGGAGACTCAACTCAACCGGGATCCGATCTCACGTTCGAGTCAAACCAATGTCTTCTAAAACTGATACTTATCGATTCCTAGCCTGACGCTCGGCATTAATAGGATCAGGCAAGGATTGGTTAGCTCAGTGTCAGGAAAATATAACTGGGTGGAATATTGGGGCATGGTGCCGGCAGCCTGATTTCCTACTGGGGCAGCACTTTGACGTCACCATGAGTGTGCACTGTCATAAGTTTGTACCCGTCCTGATATGACCTTAGACTTGAAACTCCAATAACCAACCATCATCATCATCATCATCATCATGCTGTCGGTCGCGATGCGACAAAGACTGCTTTCATTACTTGACTGCCGCTCTCCATTTCATTTCATGAAAGCTGCCTGCAAAAGTGTTGAAGTGTCAAGACAGGCGCAAAACTGTTTGTCCCTGCAGTGGCTGGTCGGGAGATGTTGGGAGTTCCATACATCAACTGCCCTTAATGCTGCCACAGTGACATGGTTTTCTGTTTAGGGTTTGCTCCCTTAGCCTTCGGTTCTGTCAAGGACCTGTACCACAAGGCAGTGGTTTACAACTCTGCAGGGGCGTCAAACTCCCTGAGGTATTGCTATACCTGCAATACCTGCATACCACCCAATTTAATACAACTGTAGGAATAACATACTACATCTCTGGTTTTATCTCAGCTCCTTCCAATCTGTATGCAACTAAAGTTTTTCCCTGCGACCCTTTTTAGTCAGCGCCATTTTGTTTGCAGCACCCAATATCAGGTTAGCAATATCACCTTGGATAAACAATCTGCAAGATCAACGGGTTGAAAACAAATGAATGGCGTACATCCATTGCAGATTGTTTTAGACAGACAGTCAGATTTCGAGATAAAACAGGATCAGACAAAAGAGAGTGGGTGGTTATGTGGCATATAGTGTATTACGTGAATATAAATTAGAGAAGTCTAATCTGATATCCGTCAGTTGTATGCCATGCATGTGTTACTTGATGACATAGTAGTATTATTTCAACACAATGTTGCGCCATCTACAGATGGTTTAACTGCAACATATTTCCAATTTTCATCACCCCTACGATAATTATAAGTTTACTTCTTAATATACCAAAATCCGTATGTACCTTCTAGTGTTGGACCCTTCACAAATTATATTTGTGGAAATACTTCTAAGTTCTATAAGTATACATAATGTTCCCCTTTAATTAACTTATCATAGTAGTCTGCACTGACCTCTCAGTCACATAGACAGGGAGTATAGGGTGATTGCATCAGGGAGCCTAGGTAGTGTAATGCATAGTATGCTAACCCGGAATGCAAGAGATGTGGGTTCGATTCCTGCTGTAGGTGCCATATTTCCCATGTTCATCACCCCTACAAGACTGGTTGCTGTGACCTGGATCCTGTACAAGCTGTATTTACTACATGATTGGTCAATATACACTGTTAATATATATATATATATA
Source organism: Branchipolynoe longqiensis (assembly GCA_030323885.1). Lineage (NCBI taxonomy): Eukaryota > Metazoa > Annelida > Polychaeta > Phyllodocida > Polynoidae > Branchipolynoe > Branchipolynoe longqiensis. The sequence continues at coordinate 94,702 of JASIRB010004174.1, forward strand.
TATATATATATGTATATATTTATATATATATATACATATATATCTATGCAAGTTCATTGCCTGTATGTATGTAATTTCAAGCATTCAACAACTTATGGATGTAAAACCATTTAAAAGACTTAACATTCCAGGGAGACAAGTGTAGCAGTCTGCACTGACTTCTCAGGCAAGGAACCACATAGACAACTGGGCATGAATACGGTGCTGATATCATGGAGCCTAGGTGGTGTAATGGTTAGCAGACTTTGCGAGAATGCAAGAGATGTTGGTTCGATTCCTGTTCTAGCCGCAAGATTACCCATGTTCATCGCCCTCCATGACATTACTGTTATATTGGATGTATAATAATGGGGTGGGTTGTTCGGGATTGCAGTTTTTCTTGAAGATTCAAACTGCCTATCATCGATAAGTCTGAATGGTCTTGTTTTCACCATTAGACAGTTGGTGAATAGAAAGCCCGAGCCTACACTTTTACCGCCCAATGGATTTGTAACCTCCCACACCACATAATCATGGTATGAGAGCAACTGGCCTTTGATAATGCTGTCAGTTATACACATCGGGGGTAATCAAAATTGGCAGAGGTGATGGCATGGGGAATCTAACCATCAACCTTCAGATTAGGAGTCTGACGTAGAAAGAAGTCAGACAGTCAATCACTCTGCGGTTGATATCAGCATATGGTTGGTGCTGTATGTATTAGAGCGCTGACCGCCTGTGTTGGGTTGCGGGAAGCAAGGTGGTACTGCGTCTCTGCGGACAGCGCCACACTGCGGCCAACTCGCTTACCACGCCGTCTGGGAGATTTATTTGACAGCCCGTCGTAAGGGCGCGTGCAAAGCAGCTGCTGTTAGCTGGGATGGGACAATTCAGCTGGCCCTCAAAGGGGTGGGGAAGGGCCAGGGGGAGGAGGAGGTGGGGGAGGTGGGGATGGAGCGGTGGGGAAGGGGAAGGGCAGGGGGAGGAGATGGTGGTGGTAGGTGGTTGGGAGGGAGGTGGGGAAGGTCTGGGGGCGGGGAGGTGTGGGGGGCGGGGAAGGTGGGGGCGGCGGAGAAGGTGTGAGGGGCGAGGAAGGTGTGGGGGCGGGGGAAGGGGTTATGAGGCGGAGTGGGGTGGAGGGAGTGGGATGTGGTGGCGGGGGAGGGTGTAGGGAAGGAGGCTGTGGAAGGAGGGGGGGATGGGTGGCGGCAGAGGAGGAAGGGGGCAGGGGGAGAAAGGGGGTGGAGGGAGGGCGGGGATACGGAGGGGACGGAGGAGGGCGGGGAAGGGTGGAGGGGATGGGTGGAGGGGTGGGCGGGGCAGAGGGAGGAGGTTGAGGTTGTGGTGGGGGGACGGGTGGGTGTATGGGGGAGGGGAGGAGAAAGGAGGATGTACGGCGGGGCAGGGAGGGCGGGGGGAGGGGGTAGTGAAGGAGTGGAGGAGGGGGAGGGCAGGAGGAGGGGGGAAGGGATTGAGGGATAGGGAGCGGAGGGGTGGGGGGCCGTATGGGGTGGGGAGAGAGAGGAGGTGGAGGAGAATAGGAGGATGCAGAAGAATGGGATTTGGTAGGGATGACAATGGGGGAGGTCGGAAAGGGGGTGGGGAGGGGGGGGGGGGGGGGGTGAGGGGGGGAGGGGGTGGGGGGAGGGGGTGGGGGGAGGGGGTGAGGGGAGGGGGTGAGGGGAGGGGGTCGAGTGGCAGGAGGAGAACATGAGGGTGGATGGGAGTGTGTAGTGGGGAGCTAAGGTAGGAGTGGGGTGTGGATGGGAGGGGGGAGTGAGTAGGGAGGGTGGGTGATGAGAGGAGAGTGGACGGGTGGAGGTAGTGTGTAGGGAGATGGGCAGGTGGGGGAAGTGGGTGGTATGTGGGAGGGTGTGAGGGAGGATGCTGAATGTGGCCTGGTGGGGAGGTGGGTGGTATGTGGGAGGAGTGAGGGAGGAGGGTGAATGTGGCCTGGTGGCGGGGTGGCTGGTGAGACTGTGGTATGTAGGAGAGAGCAATGAGGGGGTGGGGGTGGGGGCGGGGCTGGGGCCCACATTAGGGGTAAGCCCTGCTACAAAGACACAGTGTCCTAATGCTCTACATGACGTTCAATAGCCCGGATGTAGCGCTTTGCTGGTGTGGCGACCGAGCCTCATGTCGGACGTCGGGGCGTGGCTTCCATAACAGACATCGGTGTGTGATTCCATGTCCGATGTGGATTCCATGTTCGACGTCGGGGTGTGGTTCCATGTCAGACACCGAGGCGTGGTTCCATATCAGACATTGGGGCGTATCTTCCATGTCGGAGGTTGGGATTTGCTCCATGTCGGACGCTGGGGCATGGTTTCCCGTCGAACCTTGGAGTGTGGCTCCCGTTTCAGACATCCCGGTGTGGCTTCCATATCGGAGGTCGGATTGTGCTGTCATGTGGGACGTCGGATGTGGCTTCCATGTCGGATGCTTGGGTGTGGTTTTATGTAGGGCATCAGGTGTGGATTCCATGTCAGACCGTGTGTGTGTTTTACATGTCGGCCGTCGGGGCGCGGTTTCATGTCGGACGTCGGGATGGATTTCATGTCAGACATCAAGGTCGATTTTCCATGGTGGATGTCGGAGGTTGCTCCCATTTCAGACATACCGGTGTGGCGTCCAGGTCGGACGTCGGATCATGGTTTCATGTCGCACGTCGGGTGTGGCGTCCATGTCGGAGGTCGGGGCATGGTTTCGTGTCGGACGTCAGGTGTGACTTCCATGCCGGGCGGCGGGTGTAGCTTCCATGTCGGACGTTGGGGTGCGGTTTCATGCCAGATATCAGAATGCGATTTCATGTCAGACGTCAGGGGCATGGTGCCATGTTGGATGTCGGATGTGTCTCCCATTTCAAACTTCCGGGTGTGGCTTCCATGTCGGACGTCGGATCGTGGTTTCATATGGGACGTTGGGTGTGGCTTCCTTGTTGGATGTCGGAGCGTGGTTTCATATCGGACGTCGGGTGTGGCTTCCATGTCAGACGTCGGGGCTTGGTTCCATGTCGGACTTCAGATGTGGCATTGTACGCTTAGCCAATTACCATGACCGATTAGAGTTAGCGTCATGGAATTACCAGTACTGAGACTTCCCCTTAAATCCTACCAACAATGGATTTCTACTAATTTGACCTAATTCCTATTGAAACCAACATTGCTGCTTTCCACTGTCATGAATAAGGCATTATTACGCGGGCGATTAAATTATTGTAGTATTATTTGAACAAGGCATTCATTCAACGCAATATGCTGCTTCCAGGTCAACGGGCGTGTTTGTCGAATCGGTAGAGCGCAGGCATCGCGTGCGGGAGATCGGGAATTCGGTTCCCGGTGGAGTCAAAGCAATGCCATAAAATTGATACTTGTCACTACCTAGCCAGGCACTCGGCATTACTAGGATATGGCAAGTACTGGTTAACACAGTGTCAGGATAATGTGACTGAGTGGGATATCGGGTCATGGTGCCAGTCTGTTTACCAGTGGGGCAGCACTATGAAGTCACTATGAGTGCACACTGTCACAAGTCAGTAGGCACACCCGTTATGACATGACCTTAGATGTTGCCAGGACGTAAAACACCATAACCCAATCGACGGTATAAGCGCATTATTTATATAACTTCCATATCATGTATATAAGCATGTGTATGTCGAGTGGGTGCTGGAAATGGGAAACAGTGTGCCTCGAGTAGGGTTAGAACCCAAACATCTTCCATCCCGGTGTAACAATTTCAATTTCCCCCCTTTTCAAGTTCCCCCGGGGAATCTGAAAACGTTTTTAATCTCCCCGGAGGGAATTTTAAAACGTTTTCAGATTTCAGGGCGGGAAATTAAAAACAGTTTTCAGATTCCTCCCCCTATTTTCAAATTCCCCCCTCCGAGAACTTAAAATTGTTTAAAAAACTTTTACAAAACATTTTAAAATTCAGACCTATAATATTGTTGTCTTAGCCATCTTGGAGACTTTTTGCGTCATTTGGGGTGAAATGTTTTGTTGTACTAGTAATAATTTCCATTATGCTATTCTCTATGTATTATTATATTTGTCATGGACAATTTTAAAACATAACAGAAAATAACAAAAATAAAGAGAATTCCCCAAAAATGGGGGTAGGGAAAGTTAAAACGAGGAAGGGATGAATTTGAAAACGTTTTCAAGTTCCCGGGGGGGAACTTGAATCAGGGGGGAATCTGAAATCTTTACACCGGGATAATTTGATAACCATCACACTACCTAGGCTCCCTGATGTCATCACTGTCGGTCAGTGCAGACTACTACTTATGTGATCTATAACGCATTATGTAAGTATAAAGATACATAAGGGAATCCAAATTCCTTCCGCGCCTTCAAACTCACATACATCATATATGTCTAGATATAAACCTAGATATATATACCCGTCCTGATACGATCTTAGATGTTGCCAGGACTTAAAACTCCAACCACCAACCAACCTAATATATATATGGTGTACACGCAATATGTGAGTATTAAGTATCTATTTATCACCACTGTATATTCCCCATGTATTCGCTGCATTCCTTGCATCTGGAGACCGGTGGCGGCGCCACCTGTCTCCAATCCTAACTTACTTCATTCAGAGTTCATCCCAATATCTCCTCCGTGATGCTAGCTAACCGATTTCCTTGAATTCCATGATCAATCTAGTGTCTCCTCGGTGACAAAGCTGATATTGGGCAAAAACTGCTTACAGTTGACAATTAATCAGTTTTAGAAAAGCACCTAGCGGTGGCGGAGGGAGGCTGGTCGGGCAGGGTTCGTCACACAGACGGCCCCGCAGTAATCGATGGGCATTTCCTCACGGTCTGCCCGCTCATGCACATCCCAGCGTAGAGTGGCCCTGGGCGGGGCACAGCTGGGCCCCTGCTGTGTCGCTGCTGCCAGCTATCCTGTGTCCTGATGGATCACAGACCAGTCAGCACCTGCCCCACCCGACATCTCCTCTATCTAGTGTATGGCTAGTCGCCCGCTATCCGGTGCCGTGGCCCGGATGTGTTGAGACGTCATAACCCACGGGCTTACGGCGGGTGGCGATGCTTAGGTTGGGTCTCACCGCAATGCCACGTGGGTTAATCTAACAACAGGACACCACCTGTGTTAATGGTTGCTAACAGCAGGACACCATCTGTGTTAATCGTTCCTAACAGCAGGACACCAGCTGTGTTAATGGTTCCTAACAACACGACACCACCTGTGTTAACGGTTCCTAACAGCAGGGCACCATCTGTGTTAATGGTTCCTAACAGCAGGACACCACCTGTGTTAATCGTTCCTAACAGCAGGACACAACCTGTGTTAATCGTTCCTAACAACAGGACACCACATGTGTTAATGGTACCTAACAGCAGGACACCACCTGTGTTAATGGTTCCTAACAGCAGGACACCACCCGTGTTAATGGTTCCTAACAGCGGGTCACCACCTGTGTTAATGGTTCCTAACAGCAGGACACCACCCGTGTTAATGGTTCCTAACAACATGACACCACCTGTGTCAATGGTTCCTAACAGCAGGACACCACCTGTGTTAATGGTTCCTAACAGCAGGACACCACCTGTGTTAATGGTTCCTAACAACAGGACACCACCTGTGTTAATGGTTCCTAACAACAGGACACCACCTGTGTTAATGGTTCCTAACAACAGGACACCACCTGTGTTAATCGTTCCTAACAGCAGGACACCACCTGTGTTAATAGTTCCTAACAACAGGACACCACCTGTGTTAATGGTTCCTAACAACAGGACACCACCTGTGTTAATGGTTCCTAACAGCAGGACACCACCTGTGTTAATGGTTCCTAACAGCAGGACACCACCTGTGTTAATGGTTCCTAACAGCAGGACACAAACTGTGTTAATGGTTCCTAACAGCAGGACACCACCTGTGTTAATCGTTCCTAACAGCAGGACACCAGCTGTGTTAATGGTTCCTAACAGCAGGACACAAACTGTGTTAATGGTTGCTAACAGCAGGTCACCATCTGTGTTAATCGTTCCTAACAGCAGGACACCAGATCTGTTAATGGTTCCTAACAACACGACACCACCTGTGTTAACGGTTCCTAACAGCAGGGCACCACCTGTGTTAATGATTCCTAACAGCAGGACACCACCTATGTTAATGGCTCCTAACAACAGGACACCATCTGTGTTAATGGTTCCTAACAACAGGACACCACCTGTGTTAATCGTTCCTAACAGCAGGACACCACCTGTGTTAATGGTTCCTAACAACAGGACACCACCTGTGTTAATCGTTCCTAACAACAGGACATCACCTGTGTTAATGGTTCCTAACAGCAGGACACCACCTGTGTTAATGGTTCCTAACAGCAGGACACCACGTGTGTTAATGGTTCCTAACAGCAGGACACAAACTGTGTCAATGGTTCCTAACAGCAGGACACCACCTGTGTTAATGGTTCCTAACAAAAGGACACCACCTGTGTTAATGGTTCCTAACAGCAGGACACCACCTGTGTTAATGGTTCCTAACAGCAGGACACCACCTGTGTTAATGGTTCCTAACAACAGGACACCGCCTGTGTTAATCGTTCCTAACACCAGGAGACCACCTGTGTTAATCGTTCCTAACAGCAGGACACCACCTGTGTTAATGGTTCCTAGCAACAGGACACCACCTGTGTTAATGGTTCCTAACAGCGGGTCACCACCTGTGCTAATGGTTCCTAACAGCAGGACACCACCTGTGTTAATGGTTCCTAACATCAGGGCACCACCTGTGTTAATGGTTCCTAACAGCAGGACACCACCTGTGTTAATGATTCCTAACAGTAGGGTACTACCTGTGTTAATGATTCCTAACAACAGGACATCACCTATGTTAATGGTTCCTAACAGCAGGACACCCACCTGTGTTAATGGTTCCTAACAACAGGACACCACCTGTGTTAATGGTACCTAACAACAGGACACCACCTGTGTTAATGATTCCTAACAGTAGGGTACCACCTGTGATAATGGTTCCTAACAACAGGACACCAGCTGTGTTAATGGTTCCTAACAGCAGGACACCACCTGTGTTAATGGTTCCTAACAGCAGGGCACCACCTGTGTTAATCGTTCCTAACAACAGGGCACCACCTGTGTTAATCGTTCCTAACAGCAGGTCATCACCTGTGTTAATGGTTCCTAACAACAGGGCACCACCTGTGTTAATGGTTCCTAACAACAGGACACCACCTGTGTTAATGGTTCCTAACAACAGGGCATCACCTGTGTTAATGGTTCCTAACAGCAGGACACCACCTGTGTTAATGGTTCCTAACAGCAGGACACCACGCGTGTTAATGGTTCCTAACAGCAGGACACAACCTGTGTCAATGGTTCCTAACAGCAGGACACCACCTGTGTTAATGGTTCCTAACAACAGGACACCACCTGTGTTAATGGTTCCTAGCAGCAGGACACCACCTGTGTTAATGGTTCCTAACAGCAGGACACCACCTGTGTTAATGGTTCCTAACAACAGGACACCACCTGTGTTAATCGTTCCTAACACCAGGACACCACCTGTGTTAATCGTTCCTAACAGCAGGACACCACCTGTGTTAATGGTTCCTAGCAACATGACACCACCTGTGTTAATGGTTCCTAACAGCGGGTCACCACCTGTGTTAATGGTTCCTAACCGCAGGACACCACCTGTGTTAATGGTTCCTAACATCAGGGCACCACCTGTGTTAATGGTTCCTAACAGCAGGACACCACCTGTGTTAATGATTCCTAACAGTAGGGTACTACCTGTGTTAATGATTCCTAACAACAGGACATCACCTATGTTAATGGTTCCTAACAGCAGGACACCCACCTGTGTTAATGGTTCCTAACAACAGGACACCACCTGTGTTAATGGTTCCTAGCAACAGGACACCACCTGTGTTAATGATTCCTAACAGTAGGGTACCACCTGTGATAATGGTTCCTAACAACAGGACACCAGCTGTGTTAATGGTTCCTAACAGCAGGACACCACCTGTGTTAATGGTTCCTAACAGCAGGGCACCACCTGTGTTAATCGTTCCTAACAACAGGGCACCACCTGTGTTAATCGTTCCTAACAGCAGGTCATCACCTGTGTTAATGGTTCCTAACAACAGGGCACCACCTGTGTTAATGGTTCCTAACAGCAGGACACCACCTGTGTTAATGGTTTCCAACAGCAGCACACCACCTGCATTACTGGGACCTACCAGCAGCATGCCACCTGCATTAATGCATTTTAAAGGCAGCACACCACCTGCATTAATGGGTACCATCAGCAGAACGCGACCTGCATTATTGGGGCCTACCAGCAGCACGCAGCCTGCATTAATGCATTTTAACGGCAGCACACCACCTGCGTTAATGTACGCTATCAACGGACTATTTCATGAGTGTCTAACAATGATGAAACCAACATTACTACACGGTCTCACAGTGGCGCCCTCTAGAAGGACAAGAGGGAACAAATTGGCACCAATAATGCGGTTTGAAAAGTGATAGGAGGTGCTGTGGATAGGTTAAAATTTAAAATACCTTACAAAGCGGTACCCATAAATTACCTAAGGGACCAGCGGTACTTTATGCTATATATAGAGGGCGCTCCGACATGAACCGGAACTGGTTGCTTCAGGCTGTATGGTGATTGTCCAATAGAGGTGTGATGAAGTGCGACTGGTGCTGAAGTGACATCCGCTATGTATACAATATGCATGAGTGAGATAGGACTGAGTCCGGTTGGTTCTGCACACGAGGTGGGAGGTACGAATGGGCGGCTTTGTATGAGCTGACAGGGAAAGGGACTTGGAATAGTGTCTGTTTCAAAGAGTCGGTATCCAGGATGCATTGCATTTAGCACAGTTATTTAGTGGACTATTAATATATTCCATAGAAAGTAACATACATGAGTTAGGGTGAGTTTGACACTCTAGCTGGTGCTTAAGACCTATCATCATAGTTTCTTACTGTGGACATGCAAAGGATTTGAGCTATCTACGCTATTCATAGAGGATGCTCCAAAATGAACCGGAACTGGTTGCTTCAGGCTGTATGGTGATTGGCCAATGGAGGTGTGATGTAGTGCGCCTGGTGCCGAAGTGGCAGCCGCTATGTATACAATATGCATGAGTGAGATAGGACTGAGTCTAGTTGGTTCTGTACACAAGGTGAGAGATACGAATGGGCGGCTTTGTATGAGCTGACAGTGAAAGGGACTTGGAATAGCGTCTATTTCAAAGAGTCAGTATCCAGGATGCATAACGTGTTTCATGTTTATTTACCGGCGGCTGTTATTATTGATATATTCCTTAAAAGGTAGATAAGCGCAAGTTGGAGATAGTCTGACACTCTGGCTGACCCTCAAGACCTATCATTACAGTTTATTAAAGGACATTTTGTAGCAAAATGGGATGAAGGAAGGGGCAGCCTAGTGGAAGCTGGGACATAGTTTACAATTTGGTCTACATCGACGCAGACCTAACTGCTCACCAGGTCACTCAGGTAACCCCAATCCAATAAATGATAGAAGTGCACATTAAAAAGAACAACAGGGAAGTCATTGCTCACGGACACAGCTGACTCAGAGGCATGAGTGGGTTAATCAAGGCTTTTATTCGGGCGCTGCCCACCCGGTGGCATGTACATTGATTATGTATCATCGGGCAAGAAGCGAACAAGCGAAGGCCCCAATATATCGCGAAAATGAAATGTGATGAGGGCATATGAGTCATGTGAACGATTTAACAAACGAGTAATCAATTACATTAAAGTACAATAGCAATAGTTAATGATAACAATATGAGATAACAGTAGAGGGTAAATTATCAGAAATGTGACATCTAAGTAGGTGTGATCTGTCAACTGCGCTCATTAAATGGTATTCTTTATTTTATAGTTTAAATACTTGATTGGTTTTTGGTTTTGATTATTTTCTGAGGAATTAATTGGTTTATATTTGATTGTGGGAGGTGGGAAGTGGTCAGTGCGGGCATTTGGAGAAGACTGACCAGCTTCGGTGGCTCTGGAAGACCCCAGGATAGTGTCTGGCCGTGATGGCTGGAAGGAGTTGTTATATAGGCCCCCTCATCACTCACCCCCCCCCCCTCACCACCACCACCACAGTAGTGGCAGGGGGGAGGGCTTCAGCCTTGAGCCTGCCATGTCCAGCAATGACACCGAATGAGCGACCTCGCGCATTCAAGACAATTACAAATAACTAAATGCGGGATAATGATGTGTAGTATAAATAATATAGTTATGCAAATATTATTAGGATATGCTATGGGTAGGGTGTTGGACCACTGGGTTCTTTTTTGTATGTGTGTGGGGGATGTATTTACCCTGCTCATAACGGATATGTGTGAAATACTTGGTTTCACCGCTGGGCAGCACTAGTACAATTTGATTCAAATCTTTGGAATTTAGTTTGACTAATAATCTTTACCTAATTAAGGTTTTCTGGCTTCTTGTCTATGTGTTGTATTGTTCTGTGTTGTGTTGGAACAGCCTGGTCAGCCGGCTGGTTGTGTGAAGTAGGAGTAGTAGGCATGGGTTGCAGGGAACCAGTCAGGATTCGGTCAGTTGGTCAGCAGAATTTAACATTTTGTTAATAAAGAAGAGTGAGTGTATAGATTCCCAGCCAGAGTTACAAGCCAAACATCACTGTGCCTTGCCTTTCATTGATGAAGAATATGTGTGATATAACAGGGAGATGCTGTATCGCATAACACCTTGTTTATATTGGTATAAACAAGCAGATATATCACACTTTACATAGATATATAATGTGGTGTTTGATCATGTTGAAGAATTTACTGCTGGCCGTCGCAGTTACTCCTCTTATACTCACTACTATCAGGAGGATCCTGGAAACTGTTTGGCAGTCTCCTGCCACTAAATACCAAAACACAACTCCTAAGAAAGAAAGGGAGACAAGTAATGCAAGATTGACAATGATAAGGTTGAGCTTTATTGTTACAAATACAACTCCTGTTCACCTACTAGTGACCTGCCACGCTGACTCACTTACAACCTGCTACACAGACCCACATAGCTTCTGCTTGTTCAGTCAAAATCTGGCCTATAGCCCATTGAACCTAAGTCCTATGGGGGTTAAGCACATCTGGTGAACTGCTTCCTTTGGTATCTCTAGAGTGAGTTTGTCTGTCCAGCAAGTGCAAGGTGTTCAAGGGTGACTGGGCTCACACATCCAGCCAATCAGACACCTCTGCAGCCTGGGAGGGGTGGCGCCCAAGAGGCGGCACCTGTCACTCAACCCCAGAGCAGGTGGTGTCCATAATGTATGCAGAATGTCTGGGTGTGCTTACCCAGCAGTCCCATGGTAACAAGTAGTCACCATACAGTTACATTAAACAATAATACATGTCCCTCTCCCATTTGCACTCTTCCTGGTGCATGGAGGGCACATTCCAGTAATTACTAACCGTATCTTAATATCCACAAATCATACCACAATCCTGGTCACTGTGGGTCATACCATTTGCACATAGTTATTTCCATTTCAGACAGCGAGTGGGCACACATTGCATCACTATAACATAACAATGGTCCCAACTCCGTCGCCCGAGATATTGATATGAATCAAAGTTGGCTATCACGACCAAAAGACCATATATTTGTATAATGCGTTTGTAGTGACTGAGTGATTCCTGTTTTATAGCTAGGCCATATTAGGTCTGGCATAGATTTGCAATGGTGTGCATCAGGAATGTAGATGCAGCCATTTGTGGATTATATTATTAATTCCTTCCATAACAATTAGAAGACAAGAAAGGAGACAAGTCAGATTCGTGTGGACCGAGCCTATAACTCTGGCTGGCCCTTGAGACCTACCTCTAATGTTATTGAACTAAATCGCTGGCGAAATTGGACGTTAGTACATGGAGGAAAGGAGTGAAATTAAGGGAGCTGCTTGGTAGCAGGCCTCCCGGTCTCCAGGCCGCACCCCAACCTCCTGTAACCCATGGAAGCAAAGAGCATATCAAAGGAGGTTTTCAGGAACAATATCGGAATAAGAGCATGTGTGGCTTATGTAATTTATTAAACAGATATACATAACAACTATGTATCAATGAGCTTGCAATGCCAATGCCAACCTCGTAGCTCGTGCTTTGGAAAAAAGCTCTTCATATATATAAAGAGCTCTTCATATATATAAAGAGTCCTTCATATATATATAAAGAGCTCTTCAAATATATAAAGAGCTCTTTATATATATATAAAGTGCTCTTCATATGTATATAAAGAGTTCTTCATATATGTATATGTAAATAGCTCTTCATGAGGTCTTCATATATATAAAGAGCTATTATATATATAAAGAGCTTTTCATACATATAAAGAGATCTTCATATATATAAAGAGCTCTTCAAATATATACATGGATGAGCTTAGCAAAGAGCTTGGCATTGGCATAGCAAGCACATTTTGTTGATGGTGCTTATCGTGATTTGGAAAAGAGCTATTCATATATCCATTCTAAATACCTCTACCCATTTCCATGCAGTCTATACCGACCTCAGCGCCTCCACCGGCAAGTCACAACGCTACAAACCTCTCTAGCTTAGGTCTAGGTGCGTTAGGTTAGCTTGAGGCACAATATGTTTGGAGTGAGAATGCTACATTACCCATGGGCTTAACGGGTGCCGGCCCTTAATGGGACACCCGTGGAAGCGAGCCAGGGATCGAATGCTACACATTCCGGCGCTGCAAAGATCAAACAAAACTATCAAGATCAAACAAAGCTACCGCTCTTCATCAATAAAGGCGGCAATGTGTCCTTAGCTTGGTTTCAGTAGTGCCGTCAATGATCTACAGAGCAAGGCCCCACCTACTTGGTATTCCATCGGACGCAGTGACCCAATCGGTACAGCGCAGGCTTCCTGTGTGGAAGGTCAAGAGTTCAAATTCCAGCCGAATCAAACCGATGACTTATAACATTGATATCACCTATCCCGGCGCTGGCCATTAATAGAATAGGACAAGGACTGGTTAGCTCAGTGTCAGGATAATGTGACTGAGTGGGATATCTGGTCATAATGACACTCGTCAAATTTCTAAGTGTTTTGGTTTAAATCGACCGGGGATTGATCCCATGGCCTCACGCATGGAGGGCGGGAGCTCTACACACTCAGCCCTCCCCTCATGTAGCTTACTCCTAATGAGAGGGGGGGTCACTGCTAGTAAAGTAACAATTTGAACCATATGTGAGATCTGTTCAGTGCGGTTGCGGACACCAAATTAATACCTTACGCACTGTACACAATCTCTACCCTTATCTCTATGTCAGGGGTCATTTTCTAGCCAGACACGCCCAAGATATTGTTCCAACCTAGTATCCTCTTCTTGCCTGCCTTAAAATGAAATGGTACATTCTCCTAGATCCTTATAGATCATACATACTTGCGATAGGATGTCTTGTAAACATACCAGATCCCTAATGGTGGTTACCTACAACTGCCTGACTTTAGTATGTGGAAACCTAGCTGGTGAGCTGAGTGATTTGTGTTCAACACAAGTCAATTATCTAGGTCATTTCGAATGACCTAGACAAAAACGGAGACGATGTAGTTGCTTTGTGTGTGGTATATTGTTATTTACATCCATGGTTCAGTCAAACTGGAAACATTAAATATAGTTGGTTATTGTGCCTATCTCCCCAGGTGCGATGGGGGTAGTAGGAGAGAATCAAGTCTTAAGACCCATTTATAGTTTTGATGGCCTGTGATACCGTCAATTTTATGCAGGTTAGCACAGTGTGAAAGCGCAAAATGGTGGGGAGTGCTACGAGTGGAACATCGCCACAAACGTCAACCTATTCTCGATGACAACGGTAGCATAGAATTAAGTGCGAAAAAAAGTGGAAAACTCTTCCCAAGAAAACCCCAAAACACTAACATAGAACCTTAGGAAAACAACTAACATAGGAATAAGAATATAACAAAAATACAATCCCAAGAGGGCCCAACAAAGTAACATAGGCTACTAAACATACCAACAGTCTATCTATCTGCTACTGAAATGCAGACAATCAATTAACTTATCAGCAGCTACTGTTTGGTAAGACAACATCAACACTACAACTGGCCAGCCTTGAAAACAAGCCTGGGTACCCGGGCTTACATGCTATGGACAGTATAAATACAGCCTCAATAACAAATATTTAAAAAAATGTTTAAAGTGCTGCAGCAATGCTATGGCTATGCATAACATTTATCGTTTGCAAAATAAAATTAAAAGCTTTCATTGGATCGATTAAAAATATTTTAATGCATGATTGAAGAGGAAGATTTGAAGTATTTAATTTAACTTAAGAGCAATTTCCTTTAAAAGGATTCATGGTCAGTGTGACGTCAGAAAGCGGACTGAAGCCTGCACAATGCCATCACACTGATGTATGGGGGGATTTGGTTGGCTAACATGAATAAAATGGATGTGTAGAGTTATTAGTGGTGTTCATTGCCTTTGCCTGTGTGCAGTTGTTTGTTGTGTAGGTTTGGTGGATTGAGGTGGTTCACTAGTCTTCTTGAGTGCATAATTACTTGAACGATGGGTGGTAGCCATATTTTCACGCTAGTTTCGTAGTATGGATTAATCTCTAGTAATAAAGGGTTAGCGAATTGGATCGTAGATTTAGATTGTGATTTAGATTGTGATCTACTATTGACAACTTAATGGAGTTTAACATGACATGGTGTTCCATGTGGAGGAGTGGTTAGAGTGTCTGGCTTTTTTCTAAATCTCTAATCTGAAAGTCAGTGGTTTGATTCCCCATGTCCTCACCTATGCCAATCTGGATTTCCACCACTGTGTATAACTTACAGCATCATGAAAGGCCAGTTGTCCTCATACCATGTCTATGTGGTGTGGGAGCTTAACAATTCCTTGGGTCGCTAAAAGTGTAGGCGCAGGCTTCCTATCGACAAACTGTCTCACGCTGAAAACAAGTCTATTCTGACTTATCCATGACAGGCAGCATCAATCTTCAAGCAAAAAGAACCAAACAACAAACAACTATCAAGGACTACATGTACTATCCGGCTAGCAAGTTGGTTAGCTGGGTGGTGTATATATATGTGCTATGTAAGTGATTATGTGAATATAAATAAAGAATAGACCATAATGTTTCCGGGGGCCCCTTCTGGGCCCCCCCCCCCCCATCTATCCACCACCATGACTCTGAGCAGAACCCTGGTCTGGGCACTCTCTCCGCTCCCGACCTCGGCACCGGCACCGTCTGCCTCTTGCCTCACTTCAAAATTTTCCTTTTACTTCCGGTAGGGCATATATTTCCTACCAGAGAAAATAAACTCAACCCAAACCAAGCCTAGCCTTTTCTCTCATTACCTGTTCGCTTATTTATATATATATATATATATATATATATATATATATATACACAAATACACACGTATATATATATATATAAGGCATCCCCCGGCGACCATATTCATAGAACCACGCCTGCAAGTACACCCTCACCCTCACCTCACACTCAACTTCACCCTCCCCCTTCCCATACCACCATAACGTACTTCTTATGAATTATCCACAGACAATGGAAATAAGGTGCATGGTGGATGTTGGTTCTGTTTGCCCTCTACTGACACTGCCACTAGGTCAACAAACGCCCAACCAGCACCACCAATAGCAGCCAAAGACCAGAAAGGATGGCCGAATGAGTCTCCTGCTTTGGTAGATTGTGGAATTCGAAACCGTGTCTTAGAACCCTGGTCGAGTCAAATAAATGACTTAAAAGGTTATACTTGTTGCTTCCCAGCTTGGCGCTTGGCATTATTAGGATAGGACAAGGACTTGTTAGTGCAGTGTCAGGATAATGTGACTGGGTGGGATATTAGGTCAGGGTACTGACAGCCTGGTCTCCCAGTGGGGCATCACTATAAAGACACCATGAGTGTGCACTGTCACAAATCAGTACCCGTCTGATTTGACCTTAGATGTTACCAGGACATCAAACTCCAACAACCAATCAACAGCCTAATGCTGCCATCCACATGGCTGTCAACTAGGTTCATCTGTAAATACACACTGTCCGACAGTATTGAATTCGATACATTAACACAGCCATATGCAGATGACCACAAGACCTGCTGACAATGCTTTCTCACTGCTTTCTCACTGTTGATCTGCTGGTAACACTTCCATCACCACCACCAGCCAGCACCACCCACCCTTTCTATCAGAAACTGGGAATAACAAATATGAAGAGGAAAAAAAAGAATTGGGGGCGCTAGTGTTGCCATGGTAATATTTGCCCCTGGGCCGCACCCCATTGTCCGCCGCTTGCTCAAGTCAACACACCAGGCAGCGGGTAACACTAGCCTACATTACTTACCGCAACCGGGGTCTGAGTAGGTGCCAGGGTGCGTTTTGCTAACACAGCCAAAGAGAGCCGCAGGCAAAGGTATTCAGGCAAGTGTGTAAGGCGCACACATTAGCTATTATTTGCAGTTGTCAGCGCTAGGTCTGAGGCAGCAGAGAAGCTCGCTGTACATGTGGGTATTAGACATGAGCAGGGGGGGAAGGGTGTAGGGAGGGGGGGCTACCTCCCCTCCCACGGAGAAATTTGTGTACAAGTAGGACACAATTGGTGCAATTTGGTAGCCACTTAGGAGAGAGAAATTTCACTCTTCACCTGTGACATAAGGTAGAGTAGGCATATAGACCAGTACTCTAAGAATACAGAAGTGTTTTTCTTGTAATCTTGCATAAATGATAAGTCAATAATATAAATAATACACCTATGCCATAGTTAATAGTTTCAGTTATTTAATTTATTGTCTTATACTCCTTCAGCTGGCAATCCTTGTAATATTGTAATACTTGTTTAATTGTTATAATAAATGTAAAGGAATGTGATATAAGTAATGTAAATTTCATTTTAACAACAATATATAGTCTTATGCTCCCTCAATATATAGTCTTATGCTCCCTCAATATATAGTCTTATACTTCCTCAATATTTAGTCTTATACTCCCTCCATCAGTACTTAATACTTGCATAACTGCTATAATAAAGCATAAAATGTCAAGGAATACCATAATGAAACTAATCTGAAGTTCATTTTAATAACAATGTTGGTTCAAAAGACGAGTGACCCCCCCCCCACCCAAATGTTCTCCTCGGATTTACAAGTATCTCGTGAACAGTCCAGGAAGCATTTACTTGCCGGAAATCAGCCACTTGGCGGGAAATGCTCATGCCTGGGGATTAATAGGAATTAGGTCAAATGGATAAAGCCATGGTAGCAAGCTTTAATCAGACGACTCAAGCCTGCTAATTAAAAAACCCTGATTTATGATAGTATCACCTTCCGGGAACAGAGCTTTGTGAATAGGTTCAATGTCGTCCATGATTCTGGGGGGTTTCTGTGTGCGGAGAGAATGATCAGAATCAGATCAATCAAACCCACTGAACTTTGGTCCAAACAAAGCTTTTTGTTGGCGTCATCAACAAACAACTAGTTGATTGTGATCTACTATTCGCATTGCTGGCCAGGGCTTGGCTTATTAAAGTACTGCATACAATCTCAAGTCAGAGTTAGACGACTTGGAATTTAGTAAAGCATATCTAAGAATATAAACACTACTAACTGAGCTAATTCAACGCCACGGCCATGCAATGTGTTTATTTAGACTGCCACAGCCGGGATGAGTGAGTAGTTCTGAAATCTGCCACCAGGTGCTGAGGTGCTTTAGCAATGGCAGGTGAGCTGGGCCTGAATATGTAAAGGCGCTCATGTTTGACAGGCATGTTCTCCCTCCATCCAGCCCTGAAGGCAGATGCCCACATAGGATGTTCCTGTTGCAACGCCCCAGATGACAGATGAGACTGCCCGGGGGTCTTCCCAGATGGGACTTCGAGGATTGCTCAGATAGGATTATCCAGCTGCCACGGACCAGATGTGGCTGGCCAGGGGTCCTTTGAGGGGGAGTTCCCAGATGCGACTTCTCAGATGGACTATATGGATTGTTCTTCCCAGATAGATGAGAATCCCAGATGGGACTCCATTAAGGAACAACACGGTAGTACCTCAATGACAGGACTTCCCTGATTGGACTTCCCAGATGGGAGCTCCGGATAGCACTCCCAGATGGCATTCCCAGATCGGATTTCAAAAAGGAACTCCGAGATACAGGCTGTCCGGATGGGAATTCCAGATGGGCTTCCTGGATGGAAAAGCCCAGATGTGGCCTCCCATTTAGGACTCCACATGGGGTATATACAGGATAGCGCGACACAGGCTCTCTATGTATGGAATATCCTGGACGGGGTTCCTAGATGACGACATGACTCTCTCCCAACGCCCTTCCTCTAAGCGAGTTCCCAACTGCCGTGGCCATCTTGGCTTCTCATTCACGGATTCTCCCCGGAGTGGAGAACCCTGCATGGACTATCCAATGGGGGGCTGGTCCCAGATGGAGTTCGGGCAGACCGGAAACCGAGGTCAGGTCACCCGGAAGTAATAAGTTTTGGGGTGGATGTGCGGGTATAATGTTAATTCTGTAGCGAAGTAGTTATGGCTATGTATAGATCTACGTCGAATATGTCTATTTATAGCTACAACTGGAGGCAACCCTCACCTGGTGTTCCTTTTGCCCCTGGTTGCTTGTTATATTCTCCCCGATCTTATCTGTCCCGATAGTCTGACAAGACAGTCGGGTGCGACTGGGTGCTGCTCAAGTCTGCCTAATGTGAGCGCTGCATTAGTTGCAACAGATGGTGGAATGCTCCAGGCGATATTTTGGTATTCGCGCATTGCATCCATTGTTGACATCCAAGTCAAGCAGAGTATTCTAGTCGAAGGAGTGTTTTCAAGAAGCTGAGGTAATGGTGTGGATATTGATGTTGATGTCGACAGAGGGAGGTGTGTTATATGCATGTAATAACCATAGCTCACATATGTATTATTCACGCGGACCACAAGCCATTGGTTTCCATAATGAACAAGCCTATTTATATATATAGATATATATATTGTTTAATGTAAATTAGTTGACTAAGCAGGGTAACTTTCAATCGCGGATGATTGGTCTTCCTCATTCCACTGCCCCTTGCCCTGTCCTAAGAATGCTGAGCACCAGGCTAGGAAGCGACAAGTATCAATTTTTAAGTCGTTGGTCTGACGCGACCAGGGTTAGAACCCACGACCCCACGATCTACCAACACGGGAGATGGACGCTCTAAGAGATTCGGCCATCCCGTCTGGTTAATTAATATGTTATCTGCTCGAATATAGCGAGTCAGAATGAGGTTGCACAATTATAACATGTTATTAACCCACATTAACGGCAAAGCTGTGTATTTCACAGATGCACAGGTAAGCAGTAATTGCAGCCCAGGAGTCTAGATAGGTCCGAAATGGCAGATATGTGGGTTCGAGACCGGCTCTAGTGGCGATATTTCCCAGCGTTTACAAAAACAACCTCCAAGACAATATCATCATACTATAACCAAACAGGATATTCCATCAGGGTATCAGTGCCACGGTATCTCAACAGGACAGCACTATAAAGCACTGAAACATCTGACTGGATACAAGTGTGCATAGATACATCCTGACATGACTTCATATGTGAGCTAAAATAAAGTGCATGGTTACGTGTTCATTACCGATCTTGATATGACTTCAGATGGGAGGTAAAATCGGAATCAATATGTGGGTTGTGTCGGCGCGTCTATATCAGACACCAGGTGGCAGCACCAGCGGCGTGCTGCAGCTGACCTCGTTACGGCCATCCTTCAAGCTGCGGTCGCGTCCCGCTAGTGGATATGCAGATTGGCCTCATAAATCCAGCTTTGTATCCGGTAGGAATGTTAATCGAAACCTGGTATTTGATGCATGATGGTGTACGGTTAACCCTCTATTCGTGACATTGTTCGAAGTCATGTGTCTATTACTATGACTATTACCCAGACGGGATGACCGAATGGGTTGCGTCTCAGTCTCCCATTTTCGTAGGTCGTGGGATTCAAATCTGTGCGTTTGAACCATTGTCGAGTCAAAGCAATGATTTAAAAATGTATACTTGTTGCCAGCTAGCCTGGCGGGCTGCTTTACTAGGATAGGGCGAGGACCTGTGGAATGAGGAACATCAATTTTCTGTGATTGAAATTTCCCGTTTAATCAACTCCCAGTTAAAAACGGAGATGATGTAGTTGCTTTCTGTGTGGTATATTGTTATTTACATCTATGGTTCAGACAAACTGGAAACATTAAATATAATTGGTTATTGTGGCTATCTCCCCAGGTACAACGGGAGTAGTAGTAGAGAGAATCAAGTCTTAAGGCCCATTTATAGTTTTGACAGTGTGTGACGCCATCAACTTTATGCCGCTTAGCGCAGTGTGATGGTGCAAAATGGTGGGGAGTGCTACGAGTGGAACGTGGCCGTGAAAGTCTGAATGCTTTGGCACACACAGTCGCCAAAATCGACCTATTCTCGATGTCAATGCAGCAAAAGATTTGGTGCTGCAGCAATGCTATGTCTATCCAGAGCATTTATTATTTGCAAAATAAAATTAAAAGCCTTCATTGGGTTGATTAAACAGATGTTAATGCTTGATTGAAGAGGAAGATCTGAGGTATTTAATGTAACCTAAGATCAATTTCCTTTGAAAAGATCCAAAGTAGAGGAAATAGTGAAAGTTGGGATATTCTGAGTGTCAGTCTAAACTGCTGATGTATGGAAGAGCTGACCTTTATATTTCAACATAGTTGAACTCTGGTCAATGGTTGCGCTGTGTTGCGCCGTCTAATGCCGTTAAGTGTCAATGTAAAGTCTAAAGGCCCTGTCACATTACGGCGTATGGCGGGAGCGTATTGAAAACCTACGTAGGTCCTGCGCGTGCCGGCCTATGATGACATTTGGTGACCTTTCGGGTGGTTTTGAGCGTATGTGGAACCTACGAGGAGCATACGAGGAGCGTATGAGGAGCGTATGGGAGCATATGGGAGCGTGCTGTGACATTTTTTGACAGTATGGGCCATACGCCCTCATAGGTCGTTTTTTTTTTAGCATGCACACAAAAATTTGGACGGACGGATTTATGAAAGCGTATGGCGGCGTATGCCTCATACGCTTCACATACGCCGGCATCTGGCGGCATCTGGCAGCGTATGAGTAGCGTATGAGTAGCGTATGCGTAGCGTATGAGTAGCGTATACGGCATATGCCGACGTATATGACGTAACGCACTTACGCCGCCATACGCTCCCGCAAAAAACCCTAATGTGACAGCCCCTTAAGTGAGGCATTGGCTTGCCCTGTGTTGCGCCGTCTAACGCTGTCTACTGCTGTGTTGAGCCGTCTAACGCCGTCTACTGCTGTGTTGCGCCGTCAAAATGGTAAATGGGCCTTTAGCATCAGGCTGCATTGGCTGAATGCGATACTGAATTATTGCCTCTAGAACGGTATGTCAGTGCAGCAGCACTATGAAGCTCTCTGGTGTCGATGCTATCAGTCAGTACTGAGCCATTCATCAGGACTGGCCAAAACTATCTTGCGAGATACAGTTAAAGGAGAGGTACCGACTTGTGACAGTGTGCACTCATGGTGACTTTATAGTGCTGCCCCACTGGGAGACTAGGCCCCCAGCACCATGACCCGATATCCTACTTAGTCACATTATCCCGACACTGAGCCAACCTGTCCTTGCCCTATCCAAATAATGCCGAGCGCCTGGCTAGGAACCAACAATTCTAAATTTGTAACTAATACCACGATCTATCAAAATGGGCGACGGATGCTCAACTCATTTGGCCGTCCCGTCTGGTTAAAGGGGGAAGAAGACAAGGCGGACAAAGAAAGCAGTGAGAAGACCAGATCAGGGAATGGACAGGGTGGATGGAGTTTGGCAAGTTCCGGAGGGCGGTGGAAAATGTAAGAAAACGGGTTGCAAAGGCATCTGTGATGCCCCACCGAACCTCGCCATTAAGAGATTGATGAAGATGATGCAATCCCCCCCCCCCTTTACCTTTACATATGTGGTAAAGAATGTGTATAGTAATGTGAAATGCACATAGCATGTGTCATTCCACTGGTCCCTTCCCTACCTGAAACCACATAATTAGCTATTTGAGCCTGTGTCATTCCACTGGTCCCTTCCCTACCTGAAACCACAGAATCAGCTATTTGAGCCAGTGTTATTACACTGGTCCCTTCCCTACCTGAAACCACAGAATCAGCTATTTGAGCCTGTGATATTCCACTGGTCCCTTCCCTACCTGAAACCACAGAATCAGCTATTCGAGCCTGTGTCATTCCACTGGTCCCTTCCCTACCTGAAACCACAGAATCAGCTATTTGAGCCTCTGTCTTTCCACTCGTCCCTTCCCTACCTGAAACCACATAATTAGCTATTTGAGCCTGTGTCATTCCACTGGTCCCTTCCTTACCTGAAACCACAGAATCTGCTATTTGAGCCTGTGTCGTTCTACTGGTCCCTTCCCTACCTGAAATCACAGAATCAGCTATTTGAGCATGTGTCGTTCATCAGCTATTTGAGCCTCTGTCATTACACTGGTCCCTTCGCTACCTGAAACCACAGAATCAGCTATTTGAGCCTGTGTCATTCCACTGGTCCCTTCCCTACCTGAAACCACAGAATCAGCTATTTGAGCATGTGTCGTTCATCAGCTATTTGAGCCTCTGTCATTACACTGGTCCCTTCGCTACCTGAAACCACAGAATCAGCTATTTGAGCCTGTGTCATTCCACTGGTCCCTTCCCTACCTGAAACCACAGAATCAGCTATTTGAGCATGTGTCGTTCTACTGGTCCCTTCCCTACATGAAACCACAGAATCAGCTATTTGAGCATGTGTCGTTCTACTGGTCCCTTCCTTACCTGACACCACAGAATCAGCTATTTGAGCCTCTGTCTTTCCACTGGTCCCTTCCCTACCTGAAACCACAGAATCAGCTATTTCAGCTCCAACCCGGTAATAGGGGTTCATAAGTCCGAGGCTAGAAGAGAAAAGCCCACACGCCATGGTTCTTCACAATTGTTCTACATGCAATTCAGTTAATATTTTTAGATTCGTGTTAAGTTGATTATATATAGCGATATATATGTGTGTGAAGAATAATGTGCTAAAATGAGTTGACCAGATTTTAAAACGTATTTCAAATGTTAACATTTTGTTAGGATATAGCCATATATTCCTCGGAAGAATCCTTGTTAGAATCGACCGACCGGATGTCTGAACATCTTTCAAATCAACACATGTTGTTAAGATATGACGATATATGTGTGTGCATGATACAATTATGTTAGAAACAAATGACCAGATCTTTAAACATACTTCAAATCGAAGCATGTTCAATAGATACAGCAATATATTTGTGTGAAGGGTATCTGGCCAGATTTGTTAAACATATTTACGATCTAAATGTGTTGGTAAGATAGCGAGATGTTTGTGTGAAAAATACAAGTGATGTTAAAATCCGGCTACCAAAATAGCATTATTTCAAATCTAAACAGGTTCTATGTCTATAGCGATATAGCGAATGGTAGACAGGAAGTGTGGACACTTATTTGTCTCTCATCTTTTTTGTTGTTGGTACATTAGTTGTCCCAAGCAGGGGAAATCCCAGTCACAGACGACTGGTCTTCCCCACTCCACTGCTGGTCAATAGAAAGCCCGAGCCTACACTTTTACCGACCCAAGGGATTTTTAACCTCCCACACCACATAGACATGGTATGAGAGCAACCAGCCTTTGATGATGCTGTAAGGTATACACAGCGGTGGAAATCCAAATGGGCAGAGCTGGGGGTACGGGGAATCAAACCGCCGACCCTCAGATTAGGAGTCTGACCTAGAAAAAAGTCAGACAGTGTAACCACTCCACCACAGAGAACGCACATAAGCACAGTTTTGCCAGGAGTCCCGTCCCCCTTCCCATCCACCCTCTCCCCCCTCCCGTCTCTCTACAGCCCCTTCCACTACCCCCTCACCCTCCTTCCCGCCCCTTCCCTCCTCCCCCTACCCCATCCCCTCCCTCCCCTCTCCCTCCTCCCCTCCCCCCCTCCCCCTCGCCTCCCTCCAGACGCGCTACATCACACCTCTATCGGTAGAAGGGGGAGGATGAACACCAGCGTGCCTGGTTCTGATTGATTGGTTTTACAGGCACACCACTCAATAATCAGCGGCACTCACCAACGCACTCAATAAGCCAGACACCGAGTCCGGTCAATAATCAATAATCAATAACCAATCATCAATCATGCCAACCCGGCAGTTCCAGTAACTAAAAATACACCCGCTGGCCTGCCAATCTGTTGCTGCTGGAGTATGTCAGTGGGTGAGAATTGATCGAACAATCGATCTTGCCGATTGAGGAAGTGTCTACGCTGGTTCCAGACAGGGAACAGATCAAGGAGTGGTTGGTGATTTGGTGTGGGCTATTTATACAAATAAAATACAAAAAAGGAAATACAAACAAAAAGATTCTGCTTATGAAAACGGGAACACAATCTGGCATTAGGAGGTATTATTTGTTAATGTCCTCCCTAAGAAATAAAAGGAACATGATCTGGCATTGGTAGGTAAATACTGCGCTCTATCTACTCGGCCAACGCGTCCGGTGTATCTGAATCCACACGGCGGTGGCATTTCCTTATTGAGAAATGTTCTGATTTCAGAATGCAGGTAGTAATCACACATTAACACTGCAGCATATAGTTACAAAAAGTGTATTTATAGATGTGTCATGGGGTGATGAAAATGGGAAAAATTGCGCCTGGAGCGGGCCTTGACCCCAGATCTCTTTGCTTTCCGGGCCAGTGTGCTAAGCATTACACCACCTAGGCTCCCTGATATCACCATACTACCCACGCCTACCTGTCTGTGTGGCTTCTTGCCTGAGAGGTCAGTGCAGACCACTACACTCGTCCCCCTGGAATTGAAAGTCTTTTAATGCTTACAATCACATACATACATGCAGTGCACTTACACATACATACACAGGGTAGGTTCAACAACCATACAGCGCATAGCTTGTACAGGATCATGGTCACGGCAACCAGTGTCATGGGGGTGATAAAAATGGGAAATATTTTGCCTAGAGGGGGACTCGAACCCACATCTCTTTGCATTCTGGGCCAGTGTGCTAACCATTACACCACCTAGGCTCCCTGATATCACCATACTACCCATGCCTACCTGTCTATGCGGCTCCTTGCCTGAGAGGTCAGTGCAGATCACTACAGATGTATAATCCATTATCTGAAATTCCCAAATCCAGAAATCTCTGAAAACCATAATGTAATTTTCTTTCAAAGAACTTTCCGGATTTAGGAATTTCCGATAACGGATTGAGCACATATTCTTGTCCTGATCTTTTTGCATTTATACTGCAGTATTAATTCAGGACACGACAGGGGACTACATAGAATGGGATTTGATTTTATCTAAGTTCAAAGATCATAGTTCAAGTTCAATTTAAAGCTGCATAGTCCGATGAAAGTATCAAATTTTCAAAGCCAAAACAATTATCTAGATTTGATTCTACATATCTACTCAGATACTGGCGCATTTATTAAACAGTTGTCATCACGCTGAAGGGAATACAGGTGCAATTTAAGAGAACCTGTTACTGCAGATGCCTATGGTGTCAGAGTTTTGGCGTGCTTGCCAAAATTAATTTTGCATGGTTGTATCTCCAAAGTTAACCATCTATAATAAAAGGTACTTCAAACTAAAGTAAGGTAGTCTATAGCGATCAATCTAATGTATTTATCTCAGAAAATGACAGAAACTCTAAACCATCGGACTTTGCAACTTTAAGGTAGGCAGTTTGAGTCTCTGCCTGACCCGGTGAGAAAAGGTGGGTGGTGTTGGCGGTTCGGCGTCTGGTGGAGGAAGTGCCGTCGTCGGGGTAGTGGGCTGGAAGTGACGTCAGAGAGAGGTCACGGGTACACGTGGCATCTACCAGCTTGCTGGCGCTGTGTCGCCACCTGGAGTCGGTTAGCTGGGCCACCTATATTTAAAAGGGGGAAGTCGATGGTAATAGGTGGAGCTGCCTGAGGAAGGTGGGGGCCCTATGTGTCCATTCTCAGTCCCAAATGACCCTTGTTGCCTAAGCAACATGACCAATGTTTGTTTGCTACCTTTATTCTGAAATCAGAAAAAGAAATCATCAAATAAAGAGAAAATAACATTTCGAGTTATTTATTTCATGCAACACATCATAGATTGGAATCTTATTTTCTCTTCATTGATCCCAGTAGATATAGATTGATCTGTCCGGGGCGAGAAGACAAGGCAACCGCCATAGCTATTCACAATGTTTTTACAGGCAATTCAGTTAATATGTTTAGAATTTGAATAAGTTCTTAAGATGCAGTGATATATTCTTGTGAAGTTTTTTCTAGAGAAATATTAATGTTTGATTACTGTTCATTTGAACCAAATTTGTTGCTAAATTGTTTTTGTTTGAAATAAACTTGACTAGACTTTTCATGGAATTATTATCATATTATTTCATTTATCAGTTTTGCATTATGTACCTGAATTGCAATGCTATTGTAGTATTTATTTAGCCGACTTAATGTAAGTTTTCTTAAGTTCTTCTGTAGTAAGATCTTTGATTATTAACTTTACTCTGAAATCCGACAAATTCTGAATCCAGCAATAGAACTGACTGCATGAATTGTAATGTATGTAATGTATGCATGCATAACTAATTAGCCCATGGACGCCGGTGTGATATGCGACCCAAAAGGGTCACCGGGCTGATATTGAAACCTAATAAACACTCGTTAACCAGACTCCGATGTGTCCACATTACATGGATTTCAGATATACCGGATGCGGTGGCAGGAATTGGTAGCACACAGGCTTCTAGTTTGGAACGTTGGGAGTTTGATTCCTGGTCGAGTCAAACCGGTGACTTACAAAAATGATACATGTCGCTACCTAGCCTGGCACTTGCCATTAATAGGCTAGGGCAAGGACTGGTTAGCACAATATCAGGATCATGTGACTGTGTGGGATATTGGGTGATGGTGCCGGTAGCCTGGTCTCCCAGAGGGGCAGAACTATAAAGCCACCATGAGTGTGCACGCTCACAAGTTGGTGCCTCTCGTGATATGTCCTTAGATGTTGCTAGGACGACAAAACCCCCAACTCACGAACCGACAAACGGATGGATTTCTTCAGTTCATGGTTTGTAGACGTGTAGTGCATAAAGTTGGGTCTTTCAAACGGGCGAAGTCGGGCGGAAGGCGAGTAGTAGTACTAGAGAGAGAGGGGCCTTAGGCTCGGGCTGCCGGGCGAGCGTCATAAGCGGGGTGTTTCGGGGTTTTGCCTCCTAGCAACATCTATGGACCTATCAGTTTGGCTGCTTGTCGGAGATTTACATCCTTGTAACATCTAATGTCATATCAGGATGGGTGACAGTGCGCAGTCATGGTGGCTTTATAGTGCTGCCACATTGGGAAGGAAACCAAGATGCTGACACCATGACCCGATATCGCACTCAGTCACATTATCCTGATACTGAGCTAACCACCCCGGGGCTGGGAGGGGGCAGGGGGTGAAAGCGGGTGGGGTTGAGCGAAGGGGGACTAGTTGCGGGTGGTGGGCGGAGGGGGGAGGGGTGTATGGGTGTCCTCCCGAAATCACCCATAATTTCCGAATTATGAACCGATCAAATTGTATTAGGTCACGTGATTTCGGGATAGAACCGTTCCGAGATTAGTTGTGTCACCTTAAAGTTGCACACTGCGATGCCTTTGAGGTATTGCTATTAACTGAAGTAAGCACATTAGTTGTCTTGCATTGATCTACTTTCCTTCAGTTGAAAGTAATCTTTATTTTAAATGGCTAACTTGGAGTTATTTAAAGTGTAAATCAGTAGATGGACTAAACAATTGAGCATGCGCTTCCCCTGTCGCAGGTCACAGGATTCGAACCGCCGGGTTCAAATCTGGCCGACTCAAACACACACCTGAAACAAGTACATCTATTGCTACCTAGCCTAATGGTTTGCATTACTGCGGAAGGCTAAGAAGCAGTGACATGAAGAAGACTAATTGTCCACGATTTTAATTTCACCTGCGTAAAGAACAAATGTAATAAAACAAATATTAAAGCCGGATAGTCCGATGAAACATCTAATTTTCAAAGCCAAAACAACTACTGTATATGTGCCAATAGAAGGACGCACCCCAATAGAAGCACACTACCCAATAGAAGCGCACTACCCAATAGAAGCACACTACCCAATAGAAGCACACTACCCAATAGAAGCACACTACCCAATAGAAGCACACTACCCAATAGAAGCACACTACCAAATAGAAGCACACTACCCAATAGAAGCACACTACCCAATAGAAGCACACTACCCAATAGAAGCACACTACCCAATAGAAGCACACTACACAATAAAAGCACACTACCCAATAGAAGCACACTACCCAATAGAAACACACTACCCAATAGAAGCACACTACCCAATAGAAGCACACTACCCAATAGAAGCACACTACTCAATAGAAGTACACTACCCAATAGAAGCACACTACCCAATAGAAGCACACTACCCAATAGAAGCACACTACCCAATAGAAGCACACTACCCAATAGAAGCACACTACCCAATAGAAGCACACTACCCAATAGAAGCACACTACCCAATAGAAGCACACTACCCAATAGAAGCACACTACCCAATAGAAGCACACTACCCAATAGAAGCACACTACCCAATAGAAGTGCACTACCCAATAGAAGCACACTACCCAATAGAAGCACACTATCCAATAGCAGCACACTACCCAATAGAAGCGCACTGCCCAATAGAAGCACACTACCCAATAGAAGCGCACTACCCAATAGAAGCACACTACCCAATAGAAGCACACTACCCAATAGAAGCACACTACCCAATAGAAGCGCACTACCCAATAGAAGCACACTACCCAATAGAAGCACACTACCCAATAGAAGCACACTCCCCAATAGAAGCACGCACCCCCTTTTCAAGATTGAAAGCATGCAGACATTTACGATCATATTCAGACTGAATGCACATACAATAAGACAATCCCACTTTATTTCAGAGGCACGATAAAAGCAAATCACAATTCACGATCATATTCACATTGAATGCACATCAAATAAGACAATCCCACTTTCTTTCAGAGGCACAATAACAACAAATCAAAATGTATGATCATATCCAGATTGAATGCATATCAAATAAGACAATCCCACTTTATTTCAGAGGCACGACAAAAACAAATCCATGAAATTCTTTAACTTTGAATAGATGCGCATCCATGTGTCTGCACTCACGCAGTGCGCGTCTATTGGGATATATACAATGTATGGATTTGCTTCTACATATCTGACATAGGCCTACATACTGATGCATTTATTAAGCATTTGTGGCCACATTGAAGCAAATTATGTGTCACTTTAATAGAACTTGTTACTGCACAAGCCTATGGGGTCAAATGTTGGCGTGCTTACCAATATTAATTTGATATGTATACACTTCAAATATCTGAAAAGTCAACCCTTTCAAATAAGCAGTACCTCAAACTAAAGTAAGGTAAATTATAACAATCAATTTAATATATTTATCTCAGAAAAGATTACAAGAACTTTAAACCATCGGACTATATAACGTTAAGAAAATCACTACAATTATTCGTATATCACCTATGTAAATTAGCTATGAAATAAATAGAAGATTAATGCTAACTTAACTCAACCACCTATTATGTACAAGGCTATGGACATGTAAATAAAATAGGCTAGTATAGAATTAAGTAGAAGAAAACGGAAAACTCTTCCCAAGAAAACTCCAAAACACTAACATAGAACCTTAAGAAAACAACTAACATAGTAATAAGATTAGAACAAAAATACAATGCCAAGAGGGCCCAACAAAACTAACATATGCTACTAAGCGTACCAACAGACTATCTATCTGCTACTGAAATGCAGACAATCAAATAACTTATCAGCAGCTACTGTTTGGTAAGACAACACCAACACTACAGCTGGCCAGCATTGAAAACAAGCCTGGGTATCCAGGCTTATATGCTATGGACAGAATAAATACAGTCTCAATAAAGAAAAACAAAAAAAAACAAAAAAACATTGAGTTATTTTTATCTCCAGATCTAACACTAATAGCGTTTTGGGGTTGTTTCTGGGTGTGACCTACATAAGCTCTATTCATGATTACAGGCGGATTCCTGCTACTGGGATGAACACACACAGATGGCATGCTCAGTGCTTTAGTCATGTGATATATGTGTGGGAGCATGGTTCCTAGCGCCAGGTGGCGCCGTTAGATATCTGCCAGAAGCCGCGTCATTTACATTACCCCGCTTGTTTACAGGTGTGGAATATCTGTAAGAGGCTGAGCGACGCAAGGTACCACCAATTGAACCATCAACTGATGAGTTCCACCATCAAGGCGCCCTCTAACAGTAGTCGCAGAACTAATGTTCTCACTGGCAATGAGATTACCATAAAGACCAGTTTAAACACAAAGGCCCACCCTACATTCCACCATCATCCTTTCAACGAGTATGTCACCTGTGGAAAGATAAGATGTGCCCCTCCCCTACTAGTCTAACATAGCTACCTCTGCATATTTATTGTTTTCTCTTATCTTGTTCTTTACCTGCCATTTATATTTATACTTAACTTATCGTCTTATAATTGTCTATCTATATTGTCATAGATATCATTACCGTGTTGTGGCTGTTGTCATTAGGGCTGGAGGACCAGTGCATTAGCACTGACAACATGTCATTTAGAGGAACAAAACAACTTGACAACAAAATCACACAAAGAAAGGCACCATGCAGCGTACTCTGTAGACAAGCTATCATTGGAGATTTACACCACCAACACACCCTCTGGTGGTCACGGCAGGAACTAATACATTAGGTATCAGCTCACTATGCATGCTCAATAGAAAACGTAAAACATTGAGCTTTCTATTGTTTGTGTGTTCTTTGTAATTGTTGGGAGAGGAGAATAGAGCTTGGATATGAGAAGAACTGAGGCAACCAACGCTCTGGTGGTAGCGACACAAACTAATACTGTGTGTAGCAGTTCACTGCGCCTGTTTCATTTAAAGAATAAGGTCTGAACTTTCTTGTTTGTGCATTTTGTTTAATTGTTAGGAAAGGAGAGTAGAACTTGATATAAGCACATTTGTCCAAGCTATCATCTGGTGGTAGCCATAAGAACTAATGCTGTGAGTAGCAGGCCCCTGCGCATGCTCAATGGAAAAGAGGAAGCATTGAGCTGTTGTGTGTGTGTCTGTTTTTAAGTTGTTGGCAGAGGAGAGTAGAGCTTGAATGTAACAAACAATGTTCCAAAGGGATGGTTTTATGTAGACTTTAAAGGAACACAACGCTGACTCAGCTTAGGTCCATCATGATGGACTAGTGCACGCAACATAGCAATCTGTCATACACAGGACTCCAATGGAATTTCTGCGAGCTGAAATGGAAAAGCCTACTTCTAAATGCTGGAGTATGTCATTGCGATCTCTGTGTTTTCCTCCACTGAGATGCATCCCTTTGTCCGAGATTCTGTCACAAATCTAATTCACAATCGGCAACCCCAAGGCGTAGAGGCATGTGCCCATAGTGCCCGTCACTCAAACCCCGAGCCATCTGCTTCTTGCGCAATGCAGGCTAGATGCGATGTATGCATGCTCATAAGAGCCTGGATATGAGGTGCAGCGAATTTCCACTTTCGTTCAAAATGGTATGCATGCACGTTCATAGATTGATTCAATGACTGAACCTATTGGTCACAATACTCACATTGCATTTGATTCAAATGAACGACGGCCTCTACTGCACCTAAGCCACTCACTGACACCAGCGCTTTCACACCCCCAGTCCCTCTCCCTCGTATAAATATAGAGGCCCGGCCACTATCTATCAGTACTTCTCAGCGAGCCAACAAAGCGATGACACATCCAGTTTCTTCCGCCCGCCCGCCAACCCTTCTTCTTGTACTTTAAGACTTTACTGTCATTAATTCTTAAGCTGGGCCTGGATGTAAATAAACTCTTTTCTCTACCTGCACTTCCATGTTGAGTCGGTTTGTATCGAATCATAGCCCTGGGTTCATGGTTTTGCAGTTATTGGATGGCTGACGTAGTGATGGTGCAAAGCAAACTGTCAAATACTCGAACTATATATGAAATCCCGTGTTTGTGGGCCCCCACATTATATATATGCAGGCGTTTAAATGCGTTATGGGGTTACACATAGGTTATGGTTACTTGCATTATGTTCACTCATGTTATTAACTGTACTGCTCAACAAGGCTAGACTGCCCTAATATCCTCTATAAGCCGTAATATCCTGCATAAGGCTTAATATCCTGCATAAGGCATAATATCCTGCATAAGGCGTATGATTCAAAGTTCCCCCTTTTTATATCTGTATTAGATAAATTACATGCTAGAGCTTACCCCATAGTCGATATGACACCCGACACAACACATGATCCGAGTTCAGCACCAGCAGAAGTGTAGATAGATAAGAGACTGATTGCTTAGTTTTATTCACTTATATATTATTTTCAAATACATACAACAGTGGATGTAAGAGGCCTGCTCATTGGCTATTACACTCATGCACAGGAGTCACTCCTCTCCCACCTGATCGCTCCCTAACATAGTTCACCATTGGCTGCTTTAAGGACTCACCCCCCTCCCACCTGGCTCTGGCCACGACCTGGCCATCGTGGGATTACCTAACATGACAGATACAGTGTGGCTGGGTGAGATAAGGGGGAGGGATTCTGCTTAAAGGGGACACTGCTTCCCTCCCCTGCTGTGAGCATTATAAAGGGAGTACTGTTTCTTATTTAGCCATCTCGATACTCAATATGTACTTAATCAGATAATTTTACATATAGGTCTTTTCACATGCACCGTCACATTTGTATTATTTTGTCGGTAAAACAATTTATTCAACAGAATACAGAATAGTTTTGTCAGCGTTGAGGCACTGGTCTTCCAGTCATTTACATTACATTGTAAATAGGTAGATAAGTGGGTACTTAGATAGGGCACATTAGTAGATTGTGAAGGGGATTAGTGTGTTAGTGGGTTAGCCGTAATAAGTTCAGTGTTATAGGCTAAGATGGTGGGTCGCTGCCAAATCTGTGCTGCTATTACGGTATAACTGAGGTAAGTAATTGAGTGAGGGGGCACATACTTACTTTTACTAACGTATTGGCATAGTAATTCCTTTATATAAGACCTGTTCCACAAAGAATGTGGCACTCTGACCTGCTACCCACACCATGAGTTCCCGCTGTTATCAGATGGTGTGGTCATGGTTTCACTCATCAGTAAAAGCCTTTGTACAAACCATGCTGCATTTGGTTATTGTCTGTTGAACCCAGACCAATCAGCTGAGTAAGTGTTAGTGAGTCTAGTATCGTGGTGATATATGACTGGCGGTATTATGCAGATTGTCTTCATGCTGTGGGGATGCATTAAGGATTGGTGTATCCTGCTGTATGGTATTGGTGTGATATAAGGATGTATCAATGCAGGTGGTATCCTGCTTTTAGGATTTATTAACGCAGGTTGTGTCCTCCTGTGGGGATGTATTCACACAGGTAGTATCCTGCTGTGAGGGTGCATTAATGCATGCGGTGTCCTGGTGTGGGGATGTATTAATACAGGTTGTATCTTACTGTGATGGTGCATTAATGTCCTGATGTCGGGATGTATTAATATAGGCGGTATCCTACTGTGAGGGTGCATTAATGCAGGTGGCGTCCTACTGTGAGGGTGCATTAATGCAGGTGGTGCGCTACTGTTGGGATGTATTAATACAGGTCGTATGCTACTTCGAGGGTGCATTAATGCAGGTGGTGTCCTGCTGTGGGCATGTATGAACACAGGTGGTATCCTACTGTGATGGTGCAGTAATGCAGGTGGTGTCCTGCTGTGGGGATGTATTAACGCAGGTGGTATCCTACCGTGATGGTGGAGTTATGCAGGTGGTGTCCTGCTGTGGGCATGTATTAACACAGGTGGTATCCTACTGTGATGGTGCAGTAATGCAGGTGGTGTCCTGCTGTGGGGATGTATTAATGCAGGTGGTATCCTACTGTGATGGTGCAGTAATGCAGGTGGTGTCCTGCTGTGGGGATGTACAGGTGGTGTCCTGCTGTGGGGATGTACAGGTGGTGTCCTGCTGTGGGGATGTATTAACACAGGTGGTGTCCTGCTGTGGGGATGTACAGGTGGTGTCCTGCTGTGGGGATGTATTAACACAGGTGGTATCCTGCTGTGAGGGTGCATTACTGCAGGTGGTGTCCTGCTGTGAGAATGTATTAATACAGGTGGTGTCCTACTGTGAGGGTGCATTAATGCAGGTGATGTCTTGCTTGGGGATGTATTAATACAGGTAGTGTCCTCCCGGGGGGTGAGGGCATCAATGCCGTTATTGCCCTGATGTGAGTATGTACTAGTCTCGTCAGTACCGGACCATGAATATGCATTAGTGTACATTGTGTACCGCTGCAAATGTGGAATAAATAGGGCAGTACGCATGCGCGGGCACTCATCAGTGGGCATATGTAGGTGCTGCGCACGTGTGAGGTCATCTAAGGAATCTGCTTTCTGAAGACCACAGCCTGCCTCTCTCAGGTTAGCTCTCCCCTCACATCCACACACACATCAACACATACACACAGACGCCCTTCCCACAACCAGACCCATACACCAACACACACACACCCTCACATCCCCACCCATACCCACACCCCAACACACACAAACACCGTCCCCACACCCACACCCCCACACAACTACAGACCACCAACACACCAAGACAGACAAGCACCCTCCCACATCCACACGCACAAACATCCTCCCCACATCCACAGACACCCCCACCCACACCCACCCACACAGCTACAGACACCCATACACATACCCCACACAACTACAGACCACCATATGCTCTTACACACATAAACACCCTCCCCACATCCACTCCCACACACCCACACACCGCCCCACAACTACAGACTACCACATAAAACCACACATGTACACACGCCGCACACAACTACATACAACCACACACGCACACCCCACACAACCACAGACTACCACATAAACCCACACATGTACACACACCCCACACAACTACATACAGCCACACACGCACACCCCACAGAACCACAAACTACCACATAAACCCACACATGTACACACACCCCACACAACTACATACAACCACACACGCACACCCCACACAACCACAGACTACCACATACAACCACACATGTACACACGCCGCACACAACTACATACAGCCACACATGCACACCCCACACAACTACAGACTACCACATAAAACCACACATGTACACACGCCGCACACAACTACATACAACCACACACGCACACCCCACACAACCACAGACTACCACATAAACCCACACATGTACACACACCCCACACAACTACATACAGCCACACACGCACACCCCACACAACCACAGACTACCACATAAACCCACACATGTACACACACCCCACACAACTACATACAGCCACACATGCACACCCCACACAACCACAGACTACCACATAAAACCAAACATGTACACACACCCCACAGAACAACATACAACCACACACGCACACCCCACACAACCACAGACTACCACATAAAACCACACATGTACACACACCCCACACAACTACATACAACCACACACGCACACCCCACACAACCACAGACTACCACATAAAACCACACATGTACACACGCCGCACACAACTACATACAGCCACACATGCACACCCCACACAACTACAGACTACCACATAAAACCACACATGTACACACACCCCACACAACTACATACAACCACACATGCACACCCCACACAACCACAGACTACCACATAAAACCACACATGTACACACACCCCACACAACTACATACAGCCACACATGCACACCCCACACAACCACAGACTACCACATAAAACCACACATGTACACACACCCCACACAACTACATACAGCCACACATGCACACCCCACACAACCACAGACTACCACATAAAACCACACATGTACACACACCCCACACAACTACATACAGCCACACATGCACACCCCACACAACCACAGACTACCACATAAAACCACACATGTACACACCCCCCACACAACTACATACAGCCACACATGCACACCCCACACAACCACAGACTACCACATAAAACCACACATGTACACACAACCCACACAACTACATACAACCACACACGCACACCCCACATAACCACAGACTACCACATAAAACCACACATGTACACACACCCCACACAACTACATACAGCCCCACATGCACACCCCACACAACCACATACTACCACATAAAACCACACATGTACACACACCCCACACAACTACATACAACCACACACGCACACCCCACACAACCACAGACTACCACATAAAACCACACATGTACACACACCCCACACAACTACATACAGCCACACATGCACACCCCACACAACCACAGACTACCACATACAACCACACATGTACACACACCCCACACAACTACATACGACCACACACGCACACCCCACACAACCACAGACTACCACATAAAACCACACATGTACACACGCCGCACACAACTACATACAACCACACATGCACACCCCACACACCTACAGAATACCACATAACACCACACATGTACACACACCCCACACAACTACATACAACCACACATGCACACCCCACACAACCACAGACTACCACATAAAACCACACATGTACACACACCCCACACAACTACATACAGCCACACATGCACACCCCACACAACCACAGACTACCACATAAACCCACACATGTACACACACCCCACACAACTACATACAACCACACACGCACACCCCACACAACCACAGACTACCACATAAAACCACACATGTACACACACCCCACACAACTACATACAGCCACACATGCACACCCCACACAACCACAGACTACCACATAAAACCACACATGTACACACACCCCACACAACTACATACAACCACACACGCACACCCCACACAACCACAGACTACCACATAAAACCACACATGTACACACACCCCACACAACTACATACAACCACACATGCACACCCCACACAACCACAGACTACCACATAAAACCACACATGTACACACACCCCACACAACTACATACAGCCACACATGCACACCCCACACAACCACAGACTACCACATAAAACCACACATGTACACACACCCCACACAACTACATACAGCCACACATGCACACCCCACACAACCACAGACTACCACATAAAACCACACATGTACACACACCCCACACAACTACATACAAGCACACATGCACACCCCACACAACTACAGACTACCACATAAAACCACACACATACACACACCCCACACAACTACATACAGCCACACATGCACACCCCACACAACCACAGACTACCACATAAAACCACACATGTACACACACCCCACACAACTACATACAACCACACACGCACACCCCACACAACCACAGACTACCACATAAAACCACACATGTACACACACCCCACACAACTACATACAACCACACACGCACACCCCACACAACCACAGACTACCACATAAAACCACACATGTACACACACCCCACACAACTACATACAGCCACACATGCACACCCCACACAACCACAGACTACCACATAAAACCACACATGTACACACACCCCACACAACTACATACACCCACACACGCACACCCCACACAACCACAGACTACCACATAAAACCACACATGTACACACACCCCACACAACTACATACAGCCACACATGCACACCCCACACAACCACAGACTACCACATAAAACCACACATGTACACACACCCCACACAACTACATACAACCACACACGCACACCCCACACAACCACATACTACCACATAAACCCACACATGTACACACACCCCACACAACTACATACAGCCACACACGCACACCCCACACAACCACATACTACCACATAAAACCACACATGTACACACACCCCACACAACTACATACAGCCACACATGCACACCCCACACAACCACAGACTACTACATAAAACCACACATGTACACACACCCCACACAACTACATACAGCCACACACGCACACCCCACACAACCACATACTACCACATAAAACCACACATGTACACACACCCCACATAACTACATACAGCCACACACGCACACCCCACACAACCACATACTACCACATAAAACCACACATGTACACACACCCCACACAACTACATACAGCCACACACGCACACCCCACACAACCACAGACTACCACATAAAACCACACATGTACACACACCCCACACAACAACATACAACCACACACGCACACCCCACACAACCACAGACTACCACATAAACCCACACATGTACACACACCCCCCACAACTACATACAACCACACACGCACACCCCACACAACCACATACTACCACATAAAACCACACACATACACATGCCCCACACAACTACATACAGCCACACACGCACACCCCCCACAACCACAGACTACCACATAAAACAACACATGTACACACGCCCCACACAACTAGATACAACCACACATGCACACCCCACACAACCACCGACTACCACATAAAAGCACACATGTACACATGCCCCACACAACTACATACAACCACACATGCACACCCCACACACCCACAGACTACCACATAAAACCACACATGTACACATGCCCCACACAACTACATACAACCACACACCCACACCGCACACAACCACATACTACCACATCAAACCACACATGTACACACGCCCTCCACAACTACATACAACCAAACACGCACACCCCACACAACCACAGACTACCACATACACCCACACACCCGCACACACGCACACACACACACGGACCTACCCACACCACCACCATATGCTATGGCTGTGTAGAAGGTAGGCGGTCACTGAGGTCTGCCCCCAAAACGAGGCTCAGGTCCGAAGACGAGGCTGGCTTTTGTTTCCGCTCCTCCTTGAAGTGAGAGCGGCACTCGTGGAAGTGGTATGACGTCACGAGGTGCTGCGTGCCAATAGAGAAGGAGTGGGCCTCTTCCGGCAGCGTTCCCTCTGCGACATCCACACACACACTCTCATACACACACTCACACGCATGCACACCATCACACCCACTCATGCACACACTAATTCGCACACTCGCCCACACACTCATAGATACACTTAAACATAGACTCATACACATTCATATACACACTACTGCATACACTCATGTGCATAAACTCACACACTCTCAGCACACACTCACACGCATGCACACCATCACATCCACTCATGCACACACTCATTCACACACTCGCACACACACTCATATATACACTTAAACATAGACTCATACACATTCATATACACACTACTGCATACACTCATATGCACAAACTCACACACTCTCAGCACACACTCACACGCATGCACACCATCATACCCACTCATGCACACACTCATTCACACACTCGCACACACTCATATATACACTTAAACATAGACTCATACACATTCATATACACACTACTGCATACACTCATATGCACATGCTCACACACTCTCACACACACACTCACACACGTTGCAACACATACTCAGGCACACACACTCATGCACAAACCACACATTCATTTACATATATATTCATACAAACACTCACGCACCTACACACTCATACACACACTCATACTCATACACACATGAACACACACTCATACACACACTCTGGCGCACACTCAAGCACACTCACACACATGCATGCACACACTCACACACACTCATACACATAATCATGAACCAGAGAGGATGGCCGAATGAGTTGAGCGTCCGTCTCCCATTCTGGTAGATCGTGGGATCGTGGGTTCGAACCTTGGTCGAGTCAAACCAATGATTACAAAATTGATGCTTGTTGCTTCCTGGTCAGGCGCTCGGCATTATTAGGATAGGGCAAGGAGCAGGAGAATGAGGAAGACCAATCGTCCACGATTGAAACGCCCTTGCCTGCTTAATCTACAAAAGAAAATGAACATACATTCATGTATTCACACTCACACACACAATCACACACACTCATATACACACCCATGCACACACATACACACACTCACACACACCCATATGCACACACACTCTCATGCACACAGTCACACACACACTCACACACACCCTCACACACTGAAACACCCTCAAATGTCCTCATACACATCCTCACATCCTCACACACTCATTCACACACACACTCTCTCACACACACACTCAGACAGCAGACCCGCTGTGTGTGAAGGTGCGGAGATAGCTAGTGAAGATGGAGCTGGTTATAGAACATCACAGAACCCACCAGATACCAGCCAAAATAACACCTCTCAAAGGCCTTTAAGATGGCACTGGTTATGGAAATCACAGAACCCACCAGATACCAGCAAAAATAACACCTCTCAAAGGCCTCTAATATGGCAGTGGTTATGGAACATCACAGAACCAACCAGATACCAGCGAAAATAACACCTTCCAAAGGCCTTTAAGATGGCACTGGATATGGTACATCACAGATCGCACCAGATACCAGCGAAAATAACACCTCTCAAAGGCCTTTAAGATAGGACTGGATATGGTACATCACAGATCGCAAAAGATACCAGCGAAAATAACACCTCTCAAAGGCCTTTAAGATAGCACTGGATATGGTACATCACAGATCGCACCAGATACCAGCGAAAATAACACCTCTCAAAGGCCTTTAAGATAGCACTGGATATGGTACATCACAGAACCCACCAGATACCAGCGAAAATAACACCTGTCAAAGGCCTTTAAGATAGCACTGGCTATGGTACATCACAGATCGCACCAGATACCAGCGAAAATAACAGGTTTTCGCCCTGTCCCATCCTGGCATCTTTAATACTGCTCCACCCTTAACCATTCCGCTTCCTCAATCTCAGATCCACAGTTTTTTGGGGTTTTTTTTTCGGTCCATTAGTTGTTTAAGCAGGGGAAATTTCTGTCATAGATGACTTGTCTTCCTCATTCCACTGCTGGTCGATAGAAAGCCCAAGCCTACACTTTTACCGACCCAAGTGATTTTTAACCTCCGACACCACATAGACATGGTATGAGAGCAACCGGCCTTTGATGACGCTGTAAGTTATACACACCGGTGGAAATCCAAATTGGCAGAGCTGGGAGCACGGAGAATCGAACCGCCGACCCTCAGATTAGGAGTCTGACCTAGAAAAAAAATCAGACACTCTAACCACTGGGCCACAGAGAACATTTGAAATTTGATAGTATCTTTAGAGAACACAGGAGAGTTCCAACTAGGAAATTCAAAAGATGTTTTGAAGCAGTATGAAGAGTAAATCGCCCGGGAATTGTGTGCTTAGTCGACCCTTCCCCTTCCCGCCCCTCCGCCATTCCGCCACTCTTCCCCTCTTCCTCCCCAGTGGACCTCCACTCTTCACCTTCCACCCTCCACCTCCCACCCTCCACACTCCACCCTCCACCAATCAACCCTCCACCTTCCACCCTCCACACTCCACCCTGCACCCTGCACCCTCCGCCCTCCGCTATCCGCCCTCCACCCTCCACCTCCCCCCTCCATCCTCCACTCTGGGGCGCCCCCTGTTGGCAGCTTCTGCAAGTAGCAGGTGAACAGACTAAGCTCCACGTGACCGGAAATTGCTATCAGACACCGGTTGCGAAGATCAAAGCGTGATAGATGCACACGCTTCTGTGTGCTGGAATCAGTCGTCTTCATCTCCACGTTTTGCTGCACTGAGATATGCCTTCCTGCGAGATTGGTCACAAATCTAATCTACCGCGGGTAACCCCAAGGCATGGCCAGAACTGCCATTTCGGTCACCGCCCAAAGCCAACGCTGCCTGACTCTCATGCAAAGCATGCCTTTAGTGAATGTGTTTCTGCTCATAAAGAACCAACACGTGGAATGTGTGAATAGATAAACCAGACATATTGAAAATGTGTTGCACTCCCCAACAGATTTGATGAATATAGCATGAGATAAATTGTCAATTTGCTACATCGTGATATATAATGCATGTATTGTGATATATTGAGAGAACGTCGAGTAATGATTTCACGTCTTCTTAAGTTGTTCTCAGTTAGCCACATGCGGTTCGATATGCAAATAGACCATCACCCCAAAAAGTGATCTTACCGATATAATATTCCTAGCCCTGAAACAGATATGGGTCGTTGCATGGTAAATGGGACCAAAGTGTGACATGAGGGTCAAAAATTAGTATTGTGTATTTTCCTAATTCTTTCACTGAGTAGCCAGCATGAAAAGAAGCCCGATGACGCAAGCTTATATGCTATGGACAGTATAAACACAGCCTCAATAAAAAATAAATTAAAAATAAATAAATAATGTATTTTGAGAACATAACTAACAAAGATACTCGCATATTTTATTATTTTATCTATTCCGCTCTTCCGGTGGCGCCTCTTCGATGT
This sequence comes from Branchipolynoe longqiensis, assembly GCA_030323885.1. Classification (NCBI taxonomy): domain Eukaryota; kingdom Metazoa; phylum Annelida; class Polychaeta; order Phyllodocida; family Polynoidae; genus Branchipolynoe; species Branchipolynoe longqiensis. The sequence goes on from JASIRB010004174.1 coordinate 137,394, forward strand.
TGTTTCGCTAACTGACTCAATTATCTGTATTTTGAGAACATAACTAACAAAGATACTCGCATATTTTATTATTTTATCTATTCCGCTCTTTCGGTGGCGCCTCTTCGATGTTGTTTCGCTAACCTACTCAATTATCTGTATTTTGAGAACATAACTAACAAAGATACTCGCATATTTTATTATTTTATCTATTCCGCTCTTCCCGTGGCACGTCTTCGATGTGGTTTCGCTACCCTACTCAATTATCTGTTAAGGAACGCCACAGGGCATGTTCAACTCCCTCACTTCCGGTTCCCCTCCCACCACTTCCGGTCCCGATGCTGGGTTAAATTCACTTAGCTGCGTGTGTTCACTAATTACGGCGTGTCAACAGGAGAATGTGCTGGAAGAGATTGCTCAGAGGTAAGGACATCCTCAGTGAATTGTATCAGGGGAGAATGATCACATGCGCAACTCAGTCAAGAGTTAAAACTGTACATTCCGATTCTTATCAGGGTTATTATGTTTCAATATATTGTCAATCAAAGTACTGTCAGAGAGCGTGTATAGATGAGAGGGGCAACTCTCATACTAGCCCGTGTAACAGCTGTCGTTGACTGTGGCGCTCCAAGTGGTGGTTGTTGAACAGTTTATGACACAGCTGTACGTGTACCGGCAAAACGTCAGTTTTATTCAAAATTAGTAGAAATCCAGAACCCTAACCATATCAATTTAATGTAATCTTGTTGGTAAACATGTTTTCTATGTGTACTCCAATCAGTTTGTTTCTAGGTGTTGTCGTTTTAGAGATATTTCACTTTTTCTGTATGAAGATTGCTCACGACCATTGACAATGCCTTGAGTTTGCCAGTATGCGCAGTGCAAGACGTTAGTTTTATTCAAAATTAAGAGAAATCGACAACCCTTTTGGTAAAGATGTTTTCTATATGTGTACCAAGCGATTTGTTTCTAGGTGGTGTGGTTTTAGAGATATGTCACTTTTTCTGTATGAAGATTGCTCGCTGCCATTGACAATGCATTGAGTTTGCCTCAATGCATTGTCAATTGTCGTGTGTAATCTTCATACAGAAAAAGTGAAATATCTCTAAAACCACACCACCTAGAAACAAATCGCTTGGTACACATATAGAAAACATGTTTACCAAAAACATTATATTAAATTTATAAGGTTAGGGTTCTGGATTTCTATTAATTTGGAATAAAACTAACGTTTTGCACTGTGCATACCGGCAAACTCAAGGCTTCTTCAACAATAACCGCGAGAGGTGCCACTGTAGCCTGTGTTACCGATTTTCGCGGGAGTTGTCCCTCTCATCTATATACACGCTATGTGGAATTGTCAATACAACTTTTGGAGTGAGTGATTCAGCCGTAAGGCAGATAGATATAGGCGAATAAGATATAGGCGAGGTAGAAGGCCTGACCAGTAGATGACTGGAGGATGGTCAGTTTGTGGTGTAGTGTCAGGTTGATATGAACTATTGTTCATAGATAGACAATCGGTTTCTCCGGATCAGTTTACTCGTATAATTGCTTATTCAGCACATATGATGCAGCGTTTACGCAAATCCCCCTAAACGACAATCTAAAAATCTAGTTCAAGTAAAAGACTGAAACTAAGTTTAATTCTCACCAATTCCACTTGTCATATGATCTTATGGTTATGGAGTAATAAACAAAAGAGAAGGAATATATTTGTTTGAAAAGAAGTTTGTGAGGGTTTGATTCCAACGTTTGTTTATCTCCATTTTTGGACTGGCGTTTACGTGATTTTGCGCCTGAACTCTTCAGATATATATATATATTTCATTATTTGATTAAGCAGGGAAGGTTTCAATCTCATGCCACTGCTTCGTAGTCCTACCCTATCCTAGTAATGCCGAACACCAGGCTTGGTAGTTACAAAAAGCATCAATTTGCAAGTAATTTCTTTGCCACGACAAGAGTTTAAACTTGCGGCTTTGAACCTCACGACCTACCAAAATTAGAGGCAGGTGTTCAACTCATTTTTCCACCCGATGTAGGATACTAGGTGTGTCACTATAATCTGCTTTATTTTAAGTAAATTTGTCTCAAATGCTTTTTGATGATATTTGATGTGAAAATATGCCAAATTAGGGCCGTTGTTCGGGTCAAATTACTGAACATATGTTATATTTATCTATTATCGAATGATGCGGTGTACTCTACTGCACTAAGTGTTTAATTATTGAACCGGTATCTCAGTTGAATATCCATAATCAAATCTAGATTTTCTTGTTTTGAAAATGCAATGTTTTCATCGGGACAATCCAGCTTCTTGCAGGTTTGGCTGGTTGTTGGAGAGTTAATAATGCTGAGCGCCTGGCTAGGAAGCGATAAGTATCAATTCTTACGTCATTGTTTTGACTCGACCACGATATACGAAAACAGGAGATGTACGCTCAACTCATTCGGCCATCCTGTCTTTTGCTTCATGTAGGACTTCCGGTTAGTAATACACTGATCTTGGTGAAACTAGTTCAGCGGTCTAACCTTATGTGGTGCCACCCACTGACCTCATTGATTGCAGGTGATGCAATTAGGGCGCGAGTGAACCCGCATGTGCAGTGAGACTAATTGGATCATGGATCGATCTCTGAGCGCAATTTGGTTCTGGTGTAAGGCGTTGACCTAGTTGCCATGGCAACACAACGATTTGCAATGGCTTAGAAGTTTGTTTGTTAGTTGGGGTTTATTTATGTCATGGTAACATCTGCGGTCATATTAGGACTGGTACCGACTTTGGACAGGGCACACTCATGGTGGTTGTATAGGGCTGTCGCATTGGGAAATCAGGCAGCAGGTACCATGACCGGATATCAGACCCAGTTATATTCTCCTGATACTGAATTGACAAGTCGTTGTCCCATCCTATTTTTGCAGCGAGCCCGGCTGGGTAGAGATATATCAATTCTGTAAGTGGTTGGTTTGACTCGGTCAGGATTTCGAACTCCTAACCTTCCACAGGGGAAGCCTGCACTCTTAGTGATTTGGGTACTGCGTCCGATCCCATGGGGTAGAACGCAGATGTTATAGTAGTGTGCACTGACCTATCAAGCAAGGAGCCGCATATACAGGTAGGCGTGTGTAGTGTGGTGACATCAGGGAGCCTAGGTGGTATAATGGTTAGCACACTAGCCCGGAGTGCAAAGAGATGTGGGCTTGAGTCCTGCTCTAGGTGCAATATTTCCCATTTTCATCACCCCCACCTGGATGCCGTGACCATGATCCTGTACAAGCTATGCACTGTATAGTTGTTGAACCTACCCTGTGTATGTATATGTAAGTGTGTTGTTTGTATGTATGTAAATCTTAGCATTAAAAGACTTACAATCCAAGGGTATGAAGGTAGTGGTCTGCACTGACCTCTCAGGCAAGGAGCTGAATAGACAGGTAGGCGTTGGTAGTGCGGATACATATTTGAGCCTAGGTGATGCAATGGTTAGCACACTGTCCCGGAATGCAAGGAAATGTGCGCTCGAGTCCATCTCTAGACTCAATATTTCCCATTTTCATCACTCCAACCCCACTACATTAGGTAGGAGAGACAGAAGCTAGTGATCGACGAGGTTCATGGGGTCTGAATTGCAGCGGAAGTTACTTGTCTACTCGATTGCTTGATTGGATTTTGATCGGTTGATTGTGGCTTTACAAGCCCAGCAACTCCATTCTCGTCAGGGTCATGTGGGGAGGGATGTAGATATAAGGATAGGTACTGACTTGTGACACTGCACACTAGTCGGGACCTTATAGTGCTGCCATTGGGATGTTGTGATGCCTGTACCACTCTCTAGCGCATTGCCCGCCCTGTGTCTGAACCAATTAGTCCTTGTTCTATTGCACAAATTACAAGGCCAAGGGAAGATAGCGTCAAGTGTTAATTATGTTGTAAGTCTTCGTTCTTTAGGTGAACGAGAGGAAGTGAGACGGGTATGAGTGGGGGAGGGGAGGAGAGGAGGAGGGGAGGAGGGGAGGAGTGGAGGAGTGGAGGAAGGGAGGAGGGGAGGAGGGGAGGGGAGGGGAGGAGGGGAGGAAGGGAGCCGTGAAGGAAGGGATGGGGGGAGGAGGGGAGGAGGGGAGGTTAGGAAGATGGGAATATGGGAAGAGGGGAGGAGGGGAGGAGTGGAAGAGGGTGGAAGGGATGAGGCGAGGAGGGGAGGAGGGGAAGATGGGAGTATGGGAGGAAGGGAGGAGGCGAGGAGGGGAGAAGGAGAGGGGGAGGAGGGGAGGAGGGGAGGGAAGGCAGAGAGGAGGTGAGGGGACGGGCGAGCGGAAGGAAGGACGGAAGCAGGGCAGGGGGACGGAGGGGAGGGGTGCACGAGAGGTACGGATGGTAGCAGGGAAGGAAGAAGAAAAAGTTAGTTTTATTTAAAGACGCCTCTAGAGAACATCAATTTTCATCATCGGCTATTGGACATCAAATAGATGGTCATTTTTACATATTTATATGGAGGAAACCAACTGCTGCTACATAGGTAATTCTTTCCGATAAGCAGCAAGGGGTCTTTTATATACACTTACCCATGAACATGGCAGCACATACTACAACATTTGATGAACCAGTTGTGGACCACTGGTTAGAATGGAACATAGCCCAAACTGCAAAGTATGTGTCCACTCAGCAGGATCGATCGGATGACCCACAACTTCACAGGTTGACACTCTACCGTCTGAGCTACGTCCTGCTCCGAGGCTAGGAAGGGGGAAGAGGGAGGAAGAGGGAAGGGGAGGAGATGCGGGGAGAAAGAGAGACGGGGAGGGGAGGAGGAGGAGGAGGGGAGGAGGGGAGGAGGAGGAGGGGAGGATGGGAGTAAGGGAGGCGAGAAGGAGTGGAGGAGAGGAGGATGGGAGGAGGAGGGGAGGAGGGGAGAACGGGAGGAGGAGGCCAGGAGGGGAGAGGGAGAAGGGGAGAAGGGTAGGAAGAGAGGAGGAGGGAGGGAGGGGAGGATGACACGAGAGGAGGGGTGTAGGAGAGGAGGAGGGGAGGAGGAGGGGAGGAGGGGTGGAGGGGAGAAGGGGATGAGGAGAGGAGGGGAGGAGGAAGGGAGAAGGGGATGAGGAGAGGAGGGGAGGAGGCGAGAGTGGAGGACGGGAGCAGTGTAGGAGGAGTGGAGGAGGAGAGGAGAGGAGGAGGGGAGGAGGGGAGCGGGAGACGAGGGACTGCTATAAATAAATCAAAGGGATTCAAATAGACCAAGGCACACTTCATGTAGCTACAGTCTCCCCTACGCAGTACCAAGACTGCTTGACTGTTTTACAAACACACAACACGTTAGTTATCGCATTAATGAAGCAGGGAAAGGCGTGCCGTAAGCGCGCCTGTCTGTTGTCTGTGTATGTTTTGTCTGTCATTTGTGTATGTCTTTTTAGTGTGTCTCTTTCCTGTACAGCCTTCCTTTCTTCTACGGTGTTTCTTCTTACATCCGCCTGTTGATCGAAGGGGCGTTTGCATGTGCGCGTGTGCGTGACCGTGTGCGCGTGTGTGGGTGCGCGTGAGTGCGCACCATCAACACGTTGTCTACACAGTCTCCCCGGGAAGCTAGCAGCACAAATCTAATTACCTGACTTTAGTACAACAGCCCCCGACCCCAGATCTCCAATGCCGCATCTTCACCACGTCGTTGCGTATGGACGCGCCTATTCCCACCAGCGTCTGTTGCGCGCATGTTCACGTGACCAGCTACGCGCATGCGCAGTCCGTGTATGCTCGATGTGCTATTTTTGAAGCGGCGGTGTGTGGCGGTGGCGGTTTGTGGCAGGTTTTCTTTCGTCAGTGAATATTTAACTAGGCGCCTCGATGAGCTGTTAGTAGATTGGTGACGTCAGGGAATAGATGGTGGGCGGATTTAATTAGCGCGGGGCATGCGCAGTGCGCAGTAACTCCTCGTCACGTGATTAGTGCTGGGGGCCATTGATCTAGGCCCGCAGCCGGCTCAGGAATCGCCCCCAGCGGGTGGTAATGCCCCCCCCCCCAGCCTTCCACAGTCGCCCAGCAGCCTCCCCTCGCCCGGCTTGCACCTACAGCGTTTCCCTCCCCCGAAGCCCCACAAAAGCCCTTTTCACCACGAGTCAACACATGAGGCCCCTGCCCCTGATCTCAGCTGTCAAGTCCTCTCCAGCACCGCAACTTGGTTCCTTCACCCGTTTCTAACCACTCACGTGGCAGCAGGCTTAGTCAGTGCAGTCGATCACTGTTACGTCATCGGGTTTTTTTCATTGTGTGGAATTAGGTCAAGTGGTTTAAGCGCTTGTCGTAGTGTTTCAATGAAAGGACTCACTCCCAGCGATGCGCACAACACGCAATGTGATTCGTCAAAGTTATCGGCTTAGAGAAGCGATGCTTTTGGAACAGTTCCAATGTTGCCGCTCATCTTGGTTTTCATAGATCGTAGAGCGAATGGGAATCAAATCATCCGACTTGTGCCGACCTCTTGCCACGTTCTCAGTCTGTGACCGCCAACCCTGAAGGGATTGCAACTGTAGCGTACGCCCGCCAGGCTTGACTGCCACAGTCTGAGGACATGGCCACGTGACTCTGTAGGGACGGAGCGGGTTGGTTTGCAGGCCACTTCCCCCCAGGCATATTCACCCAAGACTCAGCAATTGTAAATGTGACATTTGGTCTTCCTGTTTTTTATTCACGTGAATGTGTCTAAGGACATCACATGCACATTAGTTATGTAACCTTGTAGAGGTCGGCAGCGTTGTTCATTGCAGGACTGGAGAGTTGAGTGTAGAGAGGTGGTGTGGAAGTGGCGCATCTAGTCTAAGGGGTTTTTTAAACCTTGCTTCCACTGATCAATACCTGGTCGGGCTGGTGTCTGGGTATTCTGATGGGGGTTAATTTAGCTGAAGGATTGGTAATGTTGGTGGGTGTGTTGTAGTAAGTATGTATGTGTACATTTAGTCAGCCTGTGTGTTGTGGTTCTTGCCACCACACACCCACAGCTCCAGTTCCATATTCTCCATACCCACTCCTGATATGACCTTAAATGTTGCCACTACCGTAACCTCCAACAAACAAACAACAATAAACTTGCACATCATCAGACTACCTCTACAACTCACCATCTCAAACCTCAACACCACATATAACCCCACATCTCCACATCCTCACACCTGCTTCCGCACACCTACACACCACACCCTCTCATATACCTCCACATCTCAACACCCAAGACACCTACATAACTATGCACTACTACACCGCATTACCAACCCACTTATCTCCACCCACTCATCTCCACCCACTCACCTCCACCCACTCACGTCCACCCACTCACGTCCACCCACTCATCTCCACCCACTCACCTCAACACCCCACATCTCCACACACACATCATCATCATCATCATCATGCTGTCGGTCGCGATGCGACAAAGACTGCTTTCATTACTTGACTGCCGCTCTCCATTTAGCTCTCTGCTGTGAGAGTTGCGTCCATGAGTCGGTCCCATTTCATGAAAGCTGCCTGCAAAAGTGTTGAAGTGCTGCTGGCTTTTGCAAGTTACCGGGAGCAAATAGAGGTTTCACACCAGCAAGAACATATCAAGACAGGCGCAAAACTATTTGTCCCTGCAGTGGCTGGTCGAGAGATGTTGGGAGTTCCATACATCAACCAATGCTGCCACAGTGACATGATTCTCTGATTAGGGTTTTCTCCCTTAGCCTTCGGTTCTGTCAAGAACCTGTACCACAAGGCAGTGGTTTACAACTCTGCAGGGCAGGGGCGTCAAACTCCCTGAGGTGCCGCACATCATCATGCCCTACAACACCACCTTCCACCTCCACACACCTACATCCACACACCCCCATCACTAGACACCACCACCTCTGCACCCCTCATCCACACAGACCACCACCACCCCACACCATCCATCCACACCACACCACCCCTCCACACTCCGTCCCACCCCCACCCAAACTCCCACACGCTGACACCTCTCCGGCCCCATCTCTCACCCCGGTCCCATCCCTCACCCCTGCCCCTATTCCCGCACCGGTCCACACCGAGGGCCCCTTCACCACCTGACCCTGGCCCCGACCCCACCACCACGACCGGCCCTTAATCATTGGTCTCTGGCGTTCTGTCGATAGTCGACCCTGCGCCCACCCCGTCATTCCCCACGCTCCCCCGCCCCACCCTACCCAACTCCTCCTGTGTTCTAGTCAGCAAACCGACTTCCGTGAGCGCCAGCCTCTGTTTGTGCCGTGACGTCACGCGCCTGGTGACGTCACACGCTGGGGTTCGTGCTGCGAGTAACTGGGACCTGGCTAGCAGTTTCCCTGTCATTACCAGCCCTTTCATCCCCGAGGAGCTCTCCCGTCTGTCCTTCTTCTTACTGCCTCCCCTTCTGTCCCTTTTCTCCTCTCTTCCCTATTGAACTGCCCCTGCATGCACCCTGATCCCTATTTCCTGGTTCCTGAAACTTCATTCGCATTATGTCACCCTCCATCCTCTCTTGTCATCCCTGCTTGCTTCTCTCCCTCCTCCCTCCACCCTCCACCCTCCTCTCTCCTCCCTCCTCTTCCTCCCTCAACGCTCCTCTCTCCTCCAACCCTCATCTCTCCTCCAACCCTCCCCTCTCCTCCAACCCTCCTCTCTCCTCCCTCCTCTTCCTCCCTCAACGCTCCTCTCTCCTCCAACTCTCTCCTCCAATGCTCCTCTGTCCCCCAACCATCCTCTCTCCCCCAACCCTCCTCTGTCCCCCAACCATCCTCTCTCTTCCAACCCTCCTCTCTCCTCCAACCCTCCTCTCTCTTCCAACCCTCCTCTCTCCCCCAACCCTCCTCTCTCCTCCGAACCCCCTGTCCTCGAACCCTCCTCTCTCATCCAACCCTCCTCTCTCCTCCAACCCTCCTCTCTCCTCCAACCCTGCTCTCTCCTCCAACCCTGCTCTCTCATCCAACCCTCCTCTCTCATCCAACCCTCGCTCCTCCAACACTCCTCGCTCATCCAACACTCCTCTTCCCTACAATACTCCCCTCCAACACCACCCCCTCCTCCAACCCTCCTCTCTCCTCCAACCCTCCTCCCTCTCCAACCCTCCTCTGACCTCCGACCCTCCTCTCTCCTCAAACTATCATCTCTCCTCCGACCCTCTTCTCCCCATGACACTCCCCTCCCCTCAAACCCTCCTCTGCTCTCCAACATTTCTCGCCTCTCCAACACTCCTGGATCCCACACCAACACTTCCCTCCCCTCTAACACTCCTCCTCCTCCAACACGCCATTCTCCTCCAAAAATCCTCCCACTCCAACGCTCGTCCTCCAACACTATCCTTTGCTCCAACCCTCCTCCAGCTCCATCATTCCTCCCCCTCGAGCATTCCTCCTCCTCCAACACTCTCCTCTCCTCCCCTCCAACACTCCCCCTCCTCCAACACTCCTCCCCCTCCAACACTCCCATCTCCTTCAACATTCATCTCTTCTCCTACACTACACCTCCTGCAACACTTCCCCATGCCATCACTTCTGCCAATTTAAATGTCCACGATGTGTATACCTTGCAGCGTCATCAATGGCCAGTTGCTCTCATACAATATCTATGTGGAGTCTGAGGTTCAAGATTGGGTCTGTAAAAGTGTATGCTCCGGCTTTCTATTGACCAACTGTCTAATTGTGAAAACAAGACTATCCATCATTATCCATGCTAGACACTATACATCTTCCAGAAACAAAAACACCACAGAAACTCTTGTCTGTTCCTACACTCCTCGCACCCCTAAATATCACTCCCCTACAACTCTCCTCTCCTCTCCAATACTCCACTTCCTCCAACCCCCTACTCGCCTCAAACACTTTGTGTTCCTCTAACACCTCCCTTTCCTCCAACACCACCCCATCCTCCAACACCCCCCTCATCCCCAAACACTTATGTCCCTCCCTACACCCCTCTCTCCTCCAACACCACCCCCTCCTCCAGCCCTCCTCTCCCCTCCAACTTTCCTTTCCCCCCCAACACTCCTCTCCCTTCCTACACCCATCCAACCCTCCTCGCCCCTCCAACCCTCCTCTCCCCTCCAACCCTCCTCTCCCTTCCTACACCCCTCCAACCCTCCTCTAGCCTCCAACCACCGTATCCCCTCCTCCAACCCTCCTCTCTCTTCCAACCTGCCTTTCCCCTCCAACTACTCCTCTCCTCTCCAACCCTCCTCTCCCCTCCAACCCTCCTGTCCCTTCCTACATCCCTCCAACCATCCTCTCCTCTCCAACCATCCTCTCCTCTCCAACCGTCCTCTCCCCTCCAACACTTCTCCCCATTCCTACATCCATCCAACCCTCCTCTCCCCTCCAACCTTCTCCCCTCCAACCCTCCACTCCCCTCGGCCACCCCCTCCTCCACAATTCCTCCCTCCTCTACCACTTCCCCCTCCTCCAGCACGCCTCTCTCCTACCACTTCCGGTGCTCACTTCTCTCCGGAAGTCAGGCTCTAGCGTTGCACCAGCCCCCAGCTGGTGCACCCCGGTGCCTCTAGTCCTCCACCGTGTCCTGAGACGAGCTCACAGCGGAGACGCACAGGGGCAGGCGGGGTGAGCCTTAACGGCGGCAGAGGATATTGATGACGGGGAAGATGGTGAGGATAGCAAGGATGGTGAGGGTGGTGAGGATAGTGAAGATAGTGAGGATGGTGAGGATGGCAAGCGGAGGAGCCTTAACGGTGACAGAGGATGCTGAGAACGGGGAGGATGGTGAGGATATCAAGGATGGTGAGGGTGGTGAGGATAGTGAAGATAGAGGAGATGGTGAGGACGGTGAGGACAATGAGGATAGTGAGGATGGTGAGGATGGCAAGGATGGTGAGGGTGGTGAGGATAGTGAAGATAGTGAGGATGGTGAGGACGCTGAGGACAATGAGGATAGTGAGGATGGTGAGGATAGCAAGGATGGTGAGGGTGGTGAGGATAGTGAAGATAGTGAGGATGGTGAGGACGCTGAGGACAATGAGGATAGTTAGGATGGTGAGGATAGCAAGGATGGTGAGGGTGGTGAGGATAGTGAAGATAGTGAGGATGGTGAGGACGATGAGGACAACGAGCATAGTGAGGGTGGGATTCATGGTATTGATAGGGAAGATGGTGAGGATGGTGAGGATGATGAGGTATGTGAGGGTGGTGAGGGTGGTGGGGGTAGTGAAGATAGTGAGGATGGTGAGGATAGTGAGGATAGCAAGGATGGTGAGGGTGGTGAGGATAGTGAAGATGGTGAGGACGATGATGACGATGAGCATAGTGGGGGTGGGATTGATGGTATTGACAGGGAAGATGGTGAGGGTGGTGAGGATGATGAGGTATGTGAGGGTGGTGAGGATAGTGAGGATTGTTATGATAGTGAGGACAGTGAGGATAGCGAGGTTAGTGATGATGGTAAACATGATAACGATGGTGAGGATGATGAGGATGATAAGGATAATGAGGACGATGAGAATAGTGAGGATGGGATTGGTGGTATTGATGGGGAAGATGGTGATGTTGGTGAGGACGGTGAGGATAACGAGGTTGTTGAGGGTGGTGAGGTTGGTGAGGTTGTTGAGGGTGGTGATGGTGGTGATGAAGGTGAGGATAGTCAGGATAGTCAGGATAGTGAAGATAGTGTGGATAGTGAGGATAGTGAGGATAGTGAGGATGGTAAACATGATAACGATGGTGAGGATGGTGAGGATGACGAGGATAGTGAGGATGGGATTGGCGGTATTGATGGAGAAGATGGCGAGGATGGGGAGGTTGGTGAGTATGTAGAGGATCGTAAATTTGGTGAGGATGGTAAGGGTGATGAGGATGGTGAGAATGGTGGGGATGGTGGGGATGGTGAGGATAGTTAGGATAGTGAGGACAGTGAGGATGGGATTGATGGGAGACAGAGTTAGAGGATCGTAATTGGGAGGATGTAAGGTGATGAGGATGGTGAGAATGGTGGGGATGGTGGGGATGGTGAGGAGAGTGAGGATAGTGAGGACAGTGAGGATGGGATTGATGGGGAAGACAGTGAGTATGTAGAGGATCGTAAATTTGGGGAGGATGCTAAGGGTGATGAGGATGGTGAGAATGCTGAGGATCGTGGGGATGGTGAGGAGAGTGAGGATGTTGATGGTGGTAAGGATGTTAACGATGTGTAATGAAGAATGCCGACGATGCTGAAAATTGTGAGTATGGTGACGATGCTGAGGATGGTGAGGATGATATTGATGGTGAGGATGATGAGGATGTATAATGAAGAGTGCTGAGGATGGTGAGGGTGGTGAGGAGAGTGAAGGTGTGTAATGAAGAATGCTGAGGATGGTGAGCATGGTAATGATGTTGAGGATGTTGAGCAGGGTAAAGGTGGTGAGGATGGTGAGGATGGTGAGGGTGGTGAGCATGGTGACGGTGGTGAGGATGGTGAGGGTGGTAATGATGTTCAGGATGGTGAGCAGGCTGAAGGTGGTGAGAATGGTGAGTATCTATAATGAACAGAACCCCTCCTGGTGGAGAGACCTTGTGGGCTTCTTTGTGCAGACCGGGGTATCCAAGCCGGATGTCTTTATTCACCTAGTAACAGATTTAGGAGCTTGCGCTTATAGTCTAAGTTAGACTCTTCCAGGTCTCCATGGTTACACCGTTGGCACTGGGACGCTCAATTCTGCTAGGTTGTAAAGATGGAAATAATATGTGCTAATGTAATATGGATGTCTGACATGGGCCAGGAGACCAGTGCCACCGCGCGGATCTTAATCAATGAATAAACTGTTTACCAGTGAAAGGAAAGTCACCTATGGCGCCACTCAACGGCGGAATTTCGCACTATGGTCTGGTGTTTGAATTAAGCGCGATGTTCCCTGTATATGTGTGTTCGCGTTGGATATGTGCTATATATAATACATTATATACTTTTATTTAATGGAGTGCCAGTAGAGTGTCACACCGCTAAATTCTACTGTTGTCCAGTCCCGCTGGAGCTAGAGCGGCTTGGGGAACTTGGGTTTGTGCGCAGACAGGCAAACCCAGTGTGAGTCACCACCCAGTTGGTCAGAGCACTACTATCACCCTCACTCCCATTGACAATTTTGATCGAGCTAATACACGGTAAGCTAAATTGTTGGCCAGTCAGAGGTAGCGATCTCAACCACCAAATATTTGTGTTTCATTCTGTCTTACGAAGAGTCTAGTAATTCATGCATTTACTACTTATACATTGTATTTACAATGAATGCTTCCTGCAGGCAATTATGTATATATCCGTCAATTATATATATATATCGCTCAATTATGTACATATCCCTCAATTATGTATATACATCCCTCAATTATGTGTGTACCCCTCAATTATGTGTATATACGTCACCTATGTGTATCTCCCTCAATTATGTATATATCCCTCAATTATGTATATATACGTCACTTATGTGTATATACATCACTTATGTGTATCTCCCTCAATTATGTATGTATCCCTCAATTATGTATATATCCCTCAATTATGTGTGTACCCCTCAATTATGTGTATATACCTCACTTATGTGTATCTCCCTCAATTATGTATATATCCCTCAAATGCCAAAGACGCTACCATATAGATAAATATGGATAGTGATAAACCCTTTATCACGTGTAATAAGCTCGGTGGTGCCCCCCCCCTAGGTGGGGTGGAGGGGGGGGGGGGCTACCGGCATGCACCTCACCCTACACCCCATGTTTTCGGGGCGCGATTCGCCACTCGGTCGGAAGCATTATATATAAATATAAATATATATTCACAGTAAAACCTCTCTAACCGACCACCTCCACAGATCGACCACTCCCCTATATCTGGATAGCTTAGTGGCAGGATATTGAGACTGAGCGGGATATTAGGTCATGGTGCTAGCAGCCTAATTCCCGGTGGGGCAGGACTATAAAGTCACCATGAGCGTGCACTGTCACAAGTCAGTATCCGTCCTGAGATGATCTTAGATGTTGCCAGGATGTAAAACTCCAACAACCAACCAGCTGTATATATACAGTAAAACCTCTCTAAATCAACCGACCGTGGGACCGACTTTAAGTGGTCCATTTATGATCTGATTAGGGAGTTAGCATACGGTTACAATGGTATTGTTGGGACTAAAATAAAGCGATCGATACAGGGGAGTGGTTGATCTGTGGAGGTGGTTGATTAGAGAGGTTTTACTGTATATATGGCGATGATAATGTTTCACTGGGGGGTTTCACCGCGGTTTATTGCGTTGCATCGGGTTCCAAGTATGATATCGGGTTAGAACCGGATACAAAGCATATCAGCAGCATCCGGTTATTGTTAGCGCTTGAAAGAAACACACCGCACTGACAGAGCAGAGGAAATTAATCAGACACCCGAACGCCCTTAGCAACATAATCTGTGTGACATGAAAAGGAGTTTGTGCAATTATTCTTCTTCTGTGTGCGGTGTAGTCTCTGTGTGGTGGCGAAGCGCATGTACTGACTAGTACATATGTTTAACCAATGTTTGGTCGTCTATTGCCGTACCAACACATGTCAGCTTGAAAGAATTGAATGAACATAATCATACACTCGTGGGTCAGGATGTTGATCCCTTCGTTTATCTCAGGCATAGATCAAATTTATGTTCTTGTATGCCTGATTTACCCTGTCCATAAGGAGTAAGTCGCAGCGCCGCTTGTTTTCATAGCTGAACAGCAATAGTCTCGATTTGATAGTTGTCTTGTTATCTTAGCTGTTAGTGGTTAGCGTTAATTATGTTCGTTTTTTTGCTGCCATGTTTGCGACATTTTGGTATTTACCAACCACATTAGTAGGGATACTCTGTTTACGCTGTGACAGTGTGAGGTCGGGGTATGAGGTCATTTGAAGAATAAGTCGCTTTAAAACATGCCACATCGGCTTGAAATCCTCTGCGTACCTCGCCATTTGATCCCCTCCCTCTACAATAAGAACAATGTACAACAACAATGTGCAATTCCCATAATATTCTCATCTGCTTCTCCTACGCAACAATAGTTGCAGTACCAAACTCCCCTTTTACACCTACTGTCGCAGCTGCAATTTCTCGCTGTTCTTAAGTTTGAAAAGACAATAGGCAGCTCAGTGTTCTCCTAGATTTACTAGCTGAAAATAGTCTACAGGAATTGTACAACCAATTCGCTCGTTAAACCAAGTACAATCATTCTGCAATGAGAAGGCGTGACTAAGGTAGAATTCTCATGGTCCTTGACTGGGCGCGGTGGCCTCCCGTACTGAGAGTTCAATTCCTGTTCGAGTCAAACAAATAACTTGCAAAATTGAAACTTGTCAATGCCTAGCTTGGCGCTCGGCATAAATATGATAGGGCAAGAACTGGTTAGCTCAGTATCAGGATATTGTGACTGAGTGGGATAGTAGGCCATTGTGCTGGCAGCCTAATTTCCCAGTGGGGCACCACTATAAAGTCAGTATGAGTGTGCATTGTCACAAATCAGTATCCGTCCTGATATGATCTTAGATGTTGCCAGGATATAAAACTCGAAGAACCAACCAACCTCACGAGGCTTGAATCTACAAAGGCTTTTGACATCACATTATATATACCTCAGGGGTGACCTTCAGTGGCTGATGGAGATCTGAAGGCTACTCGATGTCAGGAAGGCTGCAAATTAAATGTCCCACAAAGCAGCCGTTTGTGAGAGTTTCTCCTGCAAAACCCCAACCTAGCACATAGCAAGCCGGCTTCACATGCATAGTGTACTAGTCCACATTGAGCTTTGTTTGCTAAGAAGTGACACCAGTAGGCAGCGCTAGTAGGAACAGTCCCTATGGTGGACTGTTCCACACATTGCTAGTAGCTACTGTAGACGTAGGTGATGTGCTACTCTACTGGGCAGTGACAGGTCATTCCTATTGTGACTTTGGTGGAATAAACAATGGAGCGCCCTGGGGGGTTGATCTGATCTCAGAGTTCCTTTTCTATTCCTCAAGCGGAGTATGACATGATTCATAGCTGCCAAAGAAAATGGATTTCATTAATTTGACAAATATTGGGAACTTAACTTTGGAGACCAATTGAAATATATAAATATTGATATTAAGGATGTAGCAAATGCCTCAGTTATTGCGTAATACATTAGTGCCACATCCTAGTAGGAACAACAGTGATGTCGAATTGATAGCTGGCGTAAAAAATAGGTTAGGACTAAGTCAATGTCTTATTATAGTCTGATACCTTTCTTTTAAATATATTTGTTGAATAAACAGGGATAATGTCAATCAGAGGCAACTGGTCTTCCTCATTCCACCGTTCTTTCTCTCTCCCACTAATGGGAAACACCCCGCTAGTTAGTTACGAGCATACACGTTTAAATAACTGGTTTGACTCAGCCAGGGTTTGAACCCCTGGTCAGGTGAGGTGGTTTGTTGTTATATAAGTACCGTGTGTATTGTCCACAACGTGAATCAAACTTCAGGTATTCCTAACAGAAAACCACTACTTTGAGGATTACAAATTCCTGGCTTCATTCCGAATCTTATGTTCACTGAAACTTGATAAAAAAATAACTGGATAGATCAACCATATGTACCTAATGACCTTTGACCGTTTGACCTACATCTGCCTACTTTCCCTCCCTTCCAGGTTTGCGCCCTTCATCTACACGTGTCGGCTTGGTTCGCCCGTTCTGCCGCTAGGGGTGTCGATGACCCACTTCCGGTGTGACACCCCGCTCAACTACCTGCGGGTCGCCTCGCCGAGTCAACGCGCCGACGCTTCTTCTACTTCCGGTTCCACTTTCCCTTCAACTTCCGCTTCCGGGTCTGCGCAACGGCGCGGGAAAGACTGGCGACAGCACCAGCATAATCAGCAGAATCTGCAGAATCTGCAGAATCTGCAGAATCTGCAGAATCAGCAGGATCAACAACAACATAATCAGCAACAACATAATCAGCAGGATCAGCAACAACGGAATCAGCAGCAACATAATCAGCTGCAGCACCGGATTCAGCAAAATCAGCAGCAGCATAATCAGCATAATCAGCAACAACATAATCAGCAGAATCAGCTGAATCAGCAAAATCAACACAATCAGCACCAGCAGCAGAATGCGCCACGGCGACGGTGGCGCGCCCACAGCGGCGCGACGAACTACACCGTGTGCGTGACGCCGTTCAACTTCAACTACGACAACGTCGACCAGCTGGTCGAAAAGATCGAGGTCGACCGGATGTTCGGCGCCGACAAATTCATCTTCTACAACTACTCGAGCGGACCGGAAGTGGCTCGATACCTGCGCAGCTATGTCGCCGACAGGTTAGTGGAAGTGGTGCCCTGGACGCTTCCGGTTCGCGTGGACGCGTGGCCGGGGGGAGCGGCGGCGGGGGTAGGGACCGCGGCGTCGGCGGCGGCGGAAGTGGACGTGCATTACTTTGGGCAGCTGGCCGCTCTCAACGACTGCCTATACCGGGCGATGCCGACGTCGCGCATGGTCGTCTTCTCTGACATGGACGAGCTGATTGTGCCGCGACGCCATGCCACCTGGCGGGGGATGGTCGCACTACTACAGCGGAAGGGACAGTTCACGGCCGCGGCGTTCGTCTTCCAGAACGCCTTCTTCCGCACCGAGTGGCCGAACGACCCGGCCGTTTCCGGTAGCGGAGCGGCGCGCGCGCAGGCGCGACGCATCATGAGCCTGGCGAAAACGAGGCGCGAGCGCCGCGTGTATCCATGGGGGGTGCGTTCTAAGCTCATCTGTGATCCGCTCAAGGTGGAGATGGTTGGCGTCCATAATGTGTGGCGCTTTGTGAATGATAGTCTCACAGAGCTTGACGTCCCTGCCGAAGTCGGGCTGCTGCATCACTACCGGTCGTGGGGAAAGCCGCAGCCCGAGGACAGCGTGTATGATCGCGCCGCCGCTGCGCACTATGATGTCATCCTCGCGCGAGTTCGCGCGCGGCACGCGGTCGTGCGAGAGAGGGAGCGGGAGCGGGAGCGGGAGAGGGAGCGAGAGAAGGAGAACATCAAGGAGCGGGAACGGGAGCGGGAGAGGGAGCGGGAGAGGGAGCAGGAGAAACAGAACATCAGGGAGCGGGAACGGGAGCGGGAGCGGACGTTACGGCAGTTCGGTTCGCGACCCGGCGCGAGGTAACGAATGGGGCGAGAAGAGGGGAAGTGGGTGGGTGGTCGGGGGTGAGGTGAGGGTGTGTGGGTGTGTGGATAATGTGAAGTGTTGGTCTTGGTGTGTGTGTGAGTAGTGTATCATGAGTGATTGATTACAGCGGGGAATTGGGGTTCGCTTGTAGGTGTGCGTGTGCCGATTGCGCAGGGTGAGGTGGGTGGGTGGTTGTGTATGTGTGTATGTGTGTGGGTAGATGGCTGCAGTTGTGTGAGGGTATGTTGTGTGGATGTGGGGGGTGCGGGGTGGATTGTGTAGAGTCCGGGGTACGTTGTTGGACTGAGATGTTGTTGGGGACGCAGGTGGAGGTGCGCGCATGCGCGTGTGTGTGGAGAAGGGTGGGTGCGTTGTGGGTGCATGAGAATGTGTATATGTGTGATATTGGGTGTGTCAATGAGAGTGTGTACTTCAAGATGTGCCTGATGTGTATGTCTAAATGGGTAAGTGGGTAAGTGAATCCATGTATGTAGGTGCATGCATATGTATATATATATATATATGTATATGCATGTAGGCGCGTGAATGTGACTGAATCTTATATATATATATATATATATATGTCCATATGACTGAGGGGACATGCATGCGCGTGGGTGTGCATGGGCATGCATTACACGTGTGTGCATGCATGTCCAAATACACATGGATGTATGTATGTGCATGGGAGGTATATGTGTATATGTGCGTATCTGCGAGTGTACTTGCATAGACGTGCATGCACGTGTGTACATGTGGCTACACGTGCACATCTCTGTATGTGCATGGACATGAGTGTATGGGCGAGCCCATGCGTACATGTGCGTGCCCGTGCGTACAGGAGCGTATATGTGCGTACACATGCATACATGTACATGTGCATGCATGTGCGTACAGGTGCGTACATGTGCGCACACGTCCCGACATGCGCGTACACGTACGCTGACGTGCGTACACGTGTTTACACGTGCATATACGTACGTACATGTGTGTACATATACGTACATGTGTGTGGACGTGTTACACATGTGTACAGATATGTACACATACATACGCAGTTGTGCACCCTGCGTACATGTGCGTGTGTGTATGTGCATGTGCCTGCATATGCATATATATACATACTTGCGTGTTCATGTGAGTATGCATGCATGTACATGCATACACATGCGTACACATGCGAATATATGCATGGGCATGCATGTGCTTGCATGTCCATACATGTGCGTATAAATTCGTACATGGGAATACATGTACGTTCTTTCCCTACATGCACGTACATGTGTGTGTCTATATGTGAGTGCGTACATGTCAGTGCGAACATGCACACATGTTTGTGCGTGCGTATGAAATGCAAAAAAAAACACGATTAAACGAAAATGCTGCTACCAGAGTCTTTCGCCAGAAACACGAAACCGATACCGATGTGCCAAAATAAAGTATACGAGAGAGTCCGTATACAAAGTCTGTATAAAAAGGGTATGTATAAAATGGGTCTGTATAGCGCTGAAAGGACAGTTGTTATGAAATGCAAAAAAAAGGAACACAAAACTGCCGAGAAAACTCCCAAGAAAGGAACTGCGCCTTTTGATGAGGCATTGTAATATACATGTATAAATATGTCGTTATGATAACCTGATCAACATTATATCCCAATTGTTTGATGAGCCAGAATGTTGCTTTAACTGCCATGAGTAAATAAAATACAATGAACTTATATGCTATGCTCAAGATTACATTTTATATACATCGTCTCTTTGTGTTTATTCCTTAGATTCGCATGAGCGCATAGACTGGATTTAAGTTCCATATCAGGTATTGTTTTGAGTTTCAGTTAAGTGGTTGAGTTTTATTGTTCCTTGCTGAAAGGTGGAGACAGGAAGTAGTATATACTGGTTCCTTATTGATCAGATTCAGGTACAGTTCAGGTTCAGGTCAAGTCAGGTGCTAATCTGGATGCCTTTAGAACAGTCCCTGGGGACTTCGATCCCCATTGATGTTGATGTTCCCCATGCCCCCAGCTCTGCCAATTTGGAATATCCACCGCTGTGTATA
Organism: Branchipolynoe longqiensis; assembly: GCA_030323885.1. Taxonomy (NCBI): domain Eukaryota; kingdom Metazoa; phylum Annelida; class Polychaeta; order Phyllodocida; family Polynoidae; genus Branchipolynoe; species Branchipolynoe longqiensis. Next base: position 157,559 of record JASIRB010004174.1, read on the forward strand.
ACTTACAGCGTCATCAAAGGCCCGTTGCTCTCATAGCATGTCTATGTGGTGTGGGAGGTTACAAATCCCTTGGGTCGGTAAAAGTGTAGGTTCAGGCTTTCTATCGACCAGCAGTCAAGTGAGGAAGACCAGTCGTCTGTGACTGGGATTTCCCCTGCTTGGGACAACTAATGTACCAACAACAAAAAAGAGAGACAAAAAAGTGTTCACACTTCCTGTCTACCATTCGCTATATCGCTATATCGCTATATCGCTATATCGCTATATCGCTATATGGGCCGGAACCGAAACCTCAAGAAAGGTGGTGAAGTTGTCCTGTCGGCGCCTGGAGGAGTTGTGTGGCTGTGGAGGCAGTTCGGTTTGGTGAATTTGGTCACGTGATGTTTGTGGCGGGAAAGCCACTGTCTGGCTCCTCCTGTAACTGGGTTGCGTAGTTCCGACGTTGGTGCTAGGTGGCGCCACCGGGGGTGGGCGGCCGCTCGTTAGGTTGAGCCTTTAACAGTAGGGGGAATTGGGTCGGCGTGTCGTCGAGCCCCACTGCTCCATCTACCCCACGAATTAATCATGTTACGATAACACACACAATGCCGCATCTGCAACAAGGGCCATATTCATGGAGAAAGGCTAGTGGTGTCTATTCTGTCAGTCTTGTCAATTACCTTATTCTCACAGGTTAACTAACGCCCAAGTGTGGGTTAAGGCCCATGCCCCACTTGGCCAATATTTCGTTAACACTACTCCTTAAACGCCCACGTGTGGGTAAATGCCCCCACCCCACTTCAGTGATTTGCCAATTTAAATTACATGGGCGTTAACCCGCGAGAATACGATACATTCCCCTGTCCACCTTGAAATTTAGATGAAATTCCAAAATGGTCAGATCCATGTTAAATGAGAGCAAACACCATATCTGATGCAATTTTGAATTTGTTAGTTAGACTTGTGTCAACTGATAGCGAAATCTAACTCACACAGAATAGTTGCAACTACATGAGGCGATATCGCTTTGAGACCCGTCTTTGAGATAAACACACCAAGTTGATTGTTATGGCCTAAATTAATTTACTTTGAAGTTAACTTTTCTTTTAAATGACTTTCATTGGTAATTGAATTAAAAGCATTCTAAGTTTATTGTCGACTTCGGCATTGTTCGGCAGTTTCCAAGAGTAGCACGATAGCACAGGAACAACAAACTGCAAAGACTGGAAGTTGGACGTTGGGATAAAATCTCGGTAAGTATCTCACTTTCGAAGACTTGACGCCTTCATCGGATTCAATGGGCGGTAAGTAACCGGGCCACAACATCTTATTCACAATTAGCATGTTCAAATACGACAAGTCATAGATTGTGTCATAAAAATGTGAAATATTGTGCCTATAGCGGGAATCGAACCTACATCTCTTGCATTCCGGGCCAGTGTGTTAACTATTACATGACCTAGCTTCGCTGCTGTCACTATTCTACCTGCACCTACTTGTTTATGTGGCTCGTTGCCTGAGAAGTCAGTGCAGACTACTACACTAGTCCCCCTCGAATTGTAAGTCTTTTAAATGGTCGTTTAATGCTTACAATTACATATATACAGGCCATGCACTTAGATATACATGCACAGTGTAGGTTAACACCCCAGTCAGACTACAGCTTGCGACCAGTTTGCGACCACCTTAGACCAAAGAGCCCACACTCAACTGTGACATCCTTGCTACCAAAAGAATGGTTGTCGATGTCTGGGCGTCACTGGTGAGTGTGGGTTCTTTGGTCTAAAGTGGTCGCAAAGTGGTCGCAAGCTGTAGTGTGACTGCCGTACCACCGACCATACAACGTGTAGCTTGGATAGGATACTGGTCGTGGTGTAAATGTCATAGGTGGGGGGGGCGGGGGGTTGTGAAAATTGGAAATATTGTCCCTTAAGCTGGAATCTAAACCTCATCTGGGCCAGTGTGCTAACCATTTCACCGGAGACTCCCTGATGTCACCATCCAGTGTCGTGGGGATGATGCATATGGGAATGATTGCACCTAGAGAAAGACTCAAACCCACACCGCCTGCAATTCAACGGCTAATGTTTACATTACATTGCCGGCTTTTAAATGCTAGACAAGTAACATTGCGACTAATTGCGACTAACTTTTCAAAACCAAGACAATTATCTAGATATTATATTACATATCTATCTAAGATACTGGAGCATGTATTAGATATTTGTCACCACATAGATGATACTGAGACAATTTAATACAACCTGTAACTGCAAAAGCCTAAGGTGTCAGAGTGTTGGCACGCTTGCTGAAATTAATCTCACATGTTTGCACTTCAAATATCTCAAAAGGTGGCCATTTAAAATAGAAGCTAATTCAAATTAAAGTAAGGTAGATTATAACATTCAATGTTTATACATTTATCTTAGAACAAATTACAGAAACTCAAAAAAATGAGCCTATGCAACTTTAAAGTCAAGCAGATTATAACAAAACATTTCTAAAGAAACAAAGCATTGATGGAATCTCAAAAGGTTTGGACTACGCCATTTTAAAAGGCCATATAGAAGTAATTATTGGCAGATAGCTCACCTAGTTAGCAAAGCTGCCTCAACAATCAATAACACCTCCGACTTGAAGAGCAGAAATGGAAATGTCAGATTGGCCAGCGCTAAAAAAGGGTAGCATGCAGTACTGTCAGCTTCCAAGGAGAAGCATAACTAGCAACCTGTCACTCAAGGCTATCACGTGACCAGTCCGCCTCGCCCCTTCGTGTCAGAGATGCAATCAACCGTTGATATTTCTGTTTTTTTTCCTTTTGTGGTGATGGGCACAGGTACTGTACTCTCTGTGCTAAATAAACGGTTGCGAAGTAGGCTTACGCTGTAGGCTTGTGAAGTATGCTTATGCTGATGGATCTGCGCTTGGAGAGCAATGAGGTTGGGCAATATCAGGACGAGAGGAAGAAGTAGGTCTTAGTTCTGGTTTTTCTGCTGTTTTTCCTTTCGTGGTGCTCAGCAAAGGCACTGTTCTCTCTGCGCTAAATAAACTCATGCTACTTGCACAAGTTACTTACTTGTCAGCGTCATTCTTTAGCTGACTCAGCGAATCTACACGATTGTCAACCTGGCCGCATTGATCCTGTTGCGGGTGTGATGGAAATGGGAAATATATTGCAGATAGAGCAGGAACCAAACCAATATCTATTGCATTATGGGCTACTTTGCTGACCATGACACCACCTAGCCTCCCTGATGTTATCACCCTATCGGTACCCATCTCTCTATGTGGTTCATTGCATCAGAAGTCAGTGCTGACTACTACACTCGTCCCCCTGGAATATTTAATCTTTTATAAATGGTTTCCCTCAGCCACATAAGCGTGACACTCAGCTAACCAACCCTTGCCCTATCCTAGTAATACTGAGCACAACGCTAGATAGTGACAAGAATCAATTCTGTAAGTCATTAGTCTGACTCAACTGGGAATTCAACTCCTGACCTGCTGCACGAGAAGGCTGTGCTCTACCGATTAGGCTACTGCATTCTGTCTTCCAACCAGCAAATGTACATGTGTTTAGAAATCAATGATGTAAACAACAACAATCGTCATGTCTATATATTATAATACTTTCTGAGGTATCAGTGAGCCTGTCACAGTAGAAAGTTAACCCAGACTACCTGAGCTGCATAGCCAGTGTCTCAGGTCTCACTCCGAGTGTCACTCTCCCACTAGCAAACCTACCCCAGCCTTCAGCACAAATTGAGTAACAAATGTTCTGCGACCCAAAAACAGTGCAGTGGCAGTGTGGAAAGGGTATTTTCTAGCTTGACCTTGACTTGGTCGATACTCATCTCTTGAATAGGTCTATGCGTATTCCGAGTTCCGCTGGTCTCTCAGGAACTCCTTACGCTGTGACCCAGCATGCCAAGTCACAGTTTCAGCTTATTGACTGGAAGCCGGGGTTGATGTGACGCTTCACGCTATCCTTCACTATAGGGTTATCCTTTCACCTCACTTTGTAGCTATAACCACAAGCCTTCTGATGATAAAACGTTGTAAGGTATTGCCTTACATTTATTTATAATGGAGATCACAGTAAAATGTTCCCAACAAAATATATATTCATAAATATGTGTAGTATAAATATACTTATATCGATATAAAGACACATCAATAAATATCTAATATATTGTGATTACGTGTATATATAACGCCTATATATATATATATATACATATCCTCAATATGTATACATGTATATATGAATATAGATAATGCATATCTCTGAACATATTAATATATATTGGTATGCTTAATTATTGACCATATACAGTATAACCCCGTTAAACCAAGCTGTGTTAACCCAAACGATTGGTTAATCCAAACTTGTTTGGCGGCCCGGCAAAATACTACCATTTATCATATAAACAAAGTTGGTTAAACAAAAGTTGGTTAATCCAAATTATCGGTTAATCCAAACAAAATTGTCAACCCCAGGCCACTTCGAGTATGGTTAAATCAAACTTTCATGTGGATATAAGGTCATCTGAGACTCCACCAGCTGTTTTATATGACAAATGGTAGTATTTTGCCAGGCCGCCGAAAAACCTTTGGATTAACCGATCGTTTGGGTTAACCAAGCTTGGTTTAACGGGGTTATACTGTATACACATAAAAAACAACAATCAAAGTGTCCACATATATTGTATATTACATTCATAATGCACCCGCGTTTTTGCCAATGCAAAGTCGAAGCCAAAGCTTGGTTAAAGAAATGATCGGTTAATACAAACAAATTTATAGAGTCCCTTCAAGTTTGGTTTAACGGGGTTATACTGTATGAATATAAGGATTCATAAATGAGTATAATAAACAGAAAGATAAAACTGGATATACATTCATATATAATAAATAGTATATATATATATATGTAGTAATCTGTATTGACCTCACATGAAGGTGAGCTTGGATAGGGCGATCGCATGACGAACCCGAGGTGGTGTAATCGTTAATACACTCCCAGAATTCGAGAGGTGTGGGTTTGCGTCCTATTCTAGACTAAATAGTTCCCATTGTCATCAGTGCCACGACACTGGTGCCATGACCAGGATCATGTACAGGCTATGCACTGGATGGTTGTTGAACCTACCATGTGTATGTATTATGTCAGTGATTTTCATGTATGTAAAGTGTATGGAATTGGATGCATTCAAACAAATTATAGATGTAAACCAATTAAAAGACTTTGAATTCCAGGGGTTAGGTAGGTGAGGATATGCTGATGGCATCAGGGAACCTAAGTGATTTAATGGTTATCACACTAGCCCAGAATGTGATAGGCGAATTCTGCTCTCGGGGAAGTAGTTCTCATCGATATCAATCCCATGACATATATAGTTGTTTTAACATGAATTACATTCATAAATGTAAAATATAATCTATTATACATATATTAATAGGCGGAGTGAGTTTTGCCCTATTTACTTATGTGACTATTGCATAGCCTGATTTATGTTATATGGGTTCCCTGATGCAATATGAATCTAGAATAATATAGGGAACTGAAGATAGTGGTGTCCTTGTTTATATTTCCATAATAGATTACAAAACACATATATATATATACACAGCTAGATAGTGTCAAGTATCAATTCTGTAAATCATTAGTTTGACTCCACTGGGAATTCAACTTCTGCCGTGCTCTACAGATTAGGGCACTGCGTTTTGTCTTCCAACCAGCAAATGTACATTTGCTTAGAAATCATTTATATATATATACAAACTAAAGATATTGATGTGATGGATAATGCATTATGTGAGAATAAAGGCTTGGCAGGGAATTATTATATTGTACGATTATTCTGTGTTCCGCGTCCTGTGCTCGCGCTTGACCGGTGGCGCCACCACCGGCCCTCTCCGTCACTAACATACACTCCAAACCTTACTTGCACAGTCAAATTTTCTTTTGCTTTTTCTTTACAAATATATATATTATTTATATATATATTATATATATGTACATGTATACATATACATGAAATAAAAATATTACAAAATGTATATATATAAATAGATATGTAAATATGTGCAAGTATAATACAACGTGTATGCATGATTATGTAGTATCACACCGATACAGCTATTGTTGACCTTGCTCTGACCCCTCCCCACCCACCCTGTCACACAAATGACAACACCAGGCCCTTGTTCAACTTACCTCGACGAACACTTTGTACACCAGGCCTCGCTCCTCCAGTACCCATCGCCCCCTACCCCCTGTCCCCAGGGGGCAGGTCCCCTTCACACGCTCACAGAATCCATGCCGGCGGTGTGTGTCCGTGTGTGTGGGTATGTGAGTGTGTGTGTAAGTATGTGTCTTTTAAAGGGCTGCTTTCCACGTGCTCTAACAAAGGGGTGTGGCGGGCCGAGCTTTTATTACATTTTTTGTTATTTATTTTTATTTGTTTGTATCCTCTCTCTATCCATAGCAACCCAATATATCATCATAGAGACTGTCAGGAAAATGAGTGGGTGGCAGGGCCTTTTGTCAGTTTGCCACTGCAGTAGTGCTGGTGGGTTTTTGTTGGGGAGTACTTCACATAGCTCACATTGCATGGGTATTGAGGTTGTTAGACTGGTGATTGTATATTGATTTAACACTGTGCTAGCCTTTATGATACACGTATTGAGATAAATGGTTCTAGTATGTATAGTATATGTATTTGTATATATATATATATATAGATAAAGGCATGTATCATATTTGTATTTATATGTGGATATAGATGCATCCATATATTATATATAATATGTAAATGTATGTGAACATACAGAGATAAATGCATACCTTATTTAGAATATGTGTGCTTATCTATAAATATATAGATAAATGCATGTTATATATAATATGTGTACCTATAAATATATAGATAAAGGCATATATTTATCGATATAAATAGATGCCTTTATATATGTTTATCTATAAGTATAGAGAGAAAAATGCATATATTATATATAATATGTGTATCTATAAATATAGATAAAGGAATATATTTATCTGTAAATATAGATGCATCTATATATTAAACACATTTTGTGTATGTATGTACACACAGAGAGATATATGTGTATATTATTTGTAATATGTGTGTATTATGAACATAGAAAGATAAATGAATATATTATATATGATATGTGCATGTATCCATTACTATAGATACATGAATGTATATATATTATATATAATATGCTCCCATCAATACCTATAGAAACATGCATATACTATTGTACTATTCTAATATGTGTATGTATCTATACAGATAGAAACATGCATATAATATTGTAATATTGCTATATGTGCATGTATCTATACAGATAGATACATGCATATACTATTGTAATATTGTAATATGTGTATGTATCTATACAGATAGAAACACGCATATACTATTGTAATATTGTAATATGTGTATATACAGATGAACCTCGATCCAACGGACTAATAGGGGGGAGCAGTTGTCCATTAAAGCCGTTTGTCCGTTGCAGCGACAACATTTTCCAGGGGCTCTACCCCACGCACATTCACCTTTACCGATCGCTGTTGGAGGTTCTGAGGGGTGAGTGGTGGAGAGAGGGTGAAGGGTGGTGAGGGGATGAGGGTTGGTGAGGGGATGAGGGGTGGTGAGGCGGTGAGGGTTGGTGCCAGGGTGAGGTGTGGTTAGTTTGGTAAGGGGTGGTGAGAGGGGTGAGAGGTGGCACTCGGGAGTTTTAAACATTCGGACCGGATATTCACTCTAGCGGATTGTGTCCGTTAGATCCGGAACCCGTTGCATCGGTGTCCGTTGGATCGAGGTTCATCTGTATATACAAACAGAAGGGTAAATGCGCATAGTATATGTAAAATGCACTTACTCTTACATAGAGACACATACATATATGACAGTTTTATCCATGTTTACCTATTCTCAACTGCCCTCTGGGACTTGTTTAACACCAGGCCTGTCCATGCCATGCTAAATAATGTATGTTGTCGAACCTCACAATGTCATATATAGGCTATATATAATTACACCACTTGAATGTGTTTAATTGTAGGCATTAAATGACTCATGACACACACCATTTAAAACACTTGATTTCAGATGGATGAGTGTTGTAATCTCCATTGACCTCACGGGGAAGAAGTCAACTAGACAGGTATAGTAGGCATCGGTAGAATGATTGCATATGGGAGCCTAGCTGGACTAACAGATAGGGTGCTCTCCCCGAATGGCAGTAATATGGGTTCGAAATCCGCGCTATCCACACTGTTCCTTATATACTACTCCACCAAAGACCCCCTGTCTTCGATCATCATTAGACAGAGCCGAGTACTGGAATCTGTGAGGTCTGATTGGTTTAACAGATGGGCGCTGGTAGCTTGCGAAGTAGGCTTACGCTGATGGATCTGCGTTTGGAGAGCAATGAGGTTAGGCAATGTCAGGACTAGAGAAAGAAGTAGGTCTTAGTTGTGGATTCACAGTGGTGAATTTGTTTGTATTATTTGTCTCTAAGAATGACAGAGAAACTCACTGCTATTGCCATTAGCGGTGTATTACAATGCTAGGGATTTATAAAATTGTGGTTTATTACAAGTTCGTTGATTTTAAATTAGTGTTGCTTGTTGTTCTGGATCATTCTCTGAAACTGGGTGCCACTTTTGTGAAGTAACAAGCCAACGGTGAAACCATGCCGAATAATGACAGAAAATAGTCCAAATAATAGCAGAACCCATATTCATATAAAGGTTTACACGTTGTGGATATGTCAGAGTTGAAAAAAATTATTTCACATTTTTAATTTGATCTTATGCAAATTCAGGACTAATTGAAATGTCCTGTGTGACATAGAAATTAAACACACATTGAGAACATCATTTTAACACATACAGAACACATTCAAACAAGATTGTAGTGATAAGAGTTAAGCAAACACAATTGTGTCTTGCAAGAAAACTGTTTAAACAATGTTGTAAAAACAGGTTTGATCAATGTTGATGTAAATGTGTGAATATTTTAATTTTCACATTTTCACTTTAACACAAAATCGTGTAAACATACTCTTGATACATGTTATACAAAATGGTATAAACATACTTTTGATACATTTTGTGGGATAGCTTAAATATATATAGGATTGCTAATATACTTAATACACCGAGGCAACAGTAATTAGTTGATAAGCTATGACAAAAAGAAATAATTAGTTATGTCGATCGTATCATGGAGACCAAATATGTGGAACCTAGTTTCAGAGACGGACCATTCTACATGGTGCTCCACGTGGTAGAAACAAGGAGAGACAATTACCTGGGAAGTCTAGAGTGAAAGGAGGGTAGTCTTCATTAAACAAGTTACATATAAACCCTCTCCCCATTACATATTTACTTCTCTGGACATTCTGCAATAAAGCATTAAAACAAGCTGATGTTTTTTATCTGTTCAGATCTGGTGAACATATCCTCAAGTAAATACACCAGTATCGAAGTTAGACATCTAGAATCAAATTGAGATACTTGCTTTGGTTTTGACAATTTGATGTGGTCATCGGACTAAGAAACTTTAGCAGATAGCGCTGTCTTGTAAAAGGAATAAGTGGAGCGGGACGTAGCTAAGGCGGTAGAATGTCCATCTGTGAAGGTGTGCGTGATCCGATCGAATCCTGCTTAGTGCACCCATTTGCAGTCTGGGTTATTTTCCGTTCCAACAAGTGGTCCACAACTGGTTCATCAAAAGATGTGGTATGTGCTGTCCTGTATGTCGGAAAGTGCATATAAATGATCCCTTGCTGCTTATCGGAAAGAGTAGCCTATGTGGCGGCAGCAGGTTTCCTCCACACAAAACTATGTCAGAATGACCATCTGATTGACGTCCAATAGCTGATGATAGAAATCAATGTGCTTTAGAGTCGTCATTTAAAAAAACAACTTTCTTTTTGTAAAAGCAACATTCTTGCCATACAGTAGGTAGCTTGCCTACATTAAGTAATACAGGTGGCATGCTCCTCAAGGGATGCACTCATTGCTACGCAGATAATAGAGAAGTAGGAAGCAGGAAGTTGGAATAACACAACTTTATTTCCATGACAGGCAGGGTCCCCTGCTGACTAGAGAAGCTCTAATCAGTTCAGCTGTGACTGCCCGGTAACACGGTGTGACATACAAGTGAAGTTAAGCAGGAATAAATAATAATAGTTTACATGACAAATGAATACATTTCAATCATAATCATAGGACATTTCAATCACCATAACCGAAGCATTTTTATCATCAGCCATCAATCAATCATCGATCAATCAGCAATCAGCAAATCTACATCATTGCATACAGTTCAATAATATAAGTTTCAATTTTGTATCAGGTCAATTGTGTTGTCTTCATTAGACTAAGCACCTTTAAGAGATAGCGTTATCTTGTAAAAGCAGTATTCTTGTTGTGCAATAGGTAGCTTGCCTGCATTAATTAACACAGACGGTGTCCTCCTCAAGGGATGCATTAATTACTACAGGCGCCGCGCTCCTCACGGGACGCAGGCCAAACTAAAGCAGGCAGCGTCACCAAGGGATTACTGCACGTGGCACTGTCTATGGATTAATAGACCATTTCCATCGTCTAAAACTATAAGACCTTTTCAACAGAGTTCCTGCACAGCGAACTGTTACACACAGCATGAAATCGGTCAGTGCAATCAGAGGAACCAGACTGGATGGCGGAATGAGTTGAGCGTCCGTCTCCTGCTAGGGTATATCGTGGGATTCAAATCCATGGGTTGGAACCCTGGTCGAGTCAAACCAATGACCTAAACACTGATAATTGTCACGTCCTAGCAAGTCGCTCAGCATTATTAGGAGAGGGCAATGACTGGTTGGCTCAGTGTCAGGATAATGTGACTAAGTGGGATATCAAGTCATGATGCTGGTGACCTGCTCTCCCAGTGCGGCCCCCACAGTCAACATGAGTGCACACTGATAGGAGTGATAGGAACTTAGATGTTGGCAGGACGTAAAACTCCAACAACTAACCAGGGATCAGAGTACAGGCTGTGGCTAGAGAAATTGTGGGCGAAGAAGCCCAGAAAGTTTTTACCAACATGGCCATCATGCTTGCCGAGCAGGACAAGATTGGGCCATTAACGGAGGCATTTCAAGCATACTGTACCGGTAAATCAAACTTAATAATACATTACCGTTTCAACTCACATAATCAAGCCAGCGAAAATATGTCCACATTTATCATGGCTCTCAGGGACAGATTGAGGAAAAAGTCAGTCTTTGTGACACATGCCAAAATAATCGGAAAAGCTTACATAACAAACCGCTTATAAGTCACCCAATAACATGACAACCATACGAAGATAGGTGCATATCTAGTCTAAAGAAATCTCGAGAACTACATAATAACAGTAGATTATTACACTAAATACCCGGAAGTCACTTTGTTGAAGGATACCTCATCCGGCACGGTGATTGAAGCTATGAAGGATAACTTCGCAAGACATGGTATTCCAAACCAGGTAGTTTTGGGCAACGGTCCGCAGTTAAAGAGCCATGAATACAAAGAATTTGCACAACATTATGGGTTTATAGCCACATACTCAAGTCCTCAGTATCCCCACTGTAATGCCCAACTTGACAAATTTGTCCAAACAATAAAAAATATGCTAAAATAAGTTTAGACACAAAAACAGATTGTCAGCTGGCATTGCTCAACAATAGGAATACTCCCTTGCCTGTGATTTATGCATCTCCAGCTCAGTTGCTCATGAGCAGGAGGCTAAGAGGGAGACTGCCTATATCAGAAGGTAATTTGATACCCAAAACACAAAATCCAAAGAAATCACAAATGAAGAAATGCCATTGATAACTGGTGATAATGTTAAATAGAAAAAGCAATTGGGGGAATGGAAAAAAGGGGTGATGTTGGAGCGTACAGGAGGTTCAGGAAGAGAATACCAAATTCTGAACGAGTCGGGTAACATGTTGTATAGAAACAAAGTACAAATAATAAGGCCACCGGAGGCTATACAGCCCAAACCAGTCGGGCAGGCACAGAACATGCCGATGAGTCAGAGAGATGTAAACAACACAGCTAATCTAACTAGGTCAGGTCAAGTGATTAGGCCGGCTGACAGGTTACACATATAAAGGTTAGACAGCTGTCAGCTGTAATGACACACTAAAACTATGTGCATGTTAGCATTAAGATATATTTTTCAGAAAATATGTTCATTGTTTATTTTAAGGTTTACATTATATCATAGGGAGGCTACACAGCCAGACAATAACCCAAAGGACATGAGTGAATGGGTACATGTGGACATTGGCTAAACATGATCAAAGACTAAGACATTATGCCCTATGTTACCATGTATTATTTTCATAGTGCGCTTTAACCTGTAAACCTAATGTACATGTAACCATATTTAAGTATAAATGTTTATATCTAAAAAATACTTGTGAAGGGGGGTTGTAATATATGCATAAAAGACATCCAGGCACGAGTGAAGAACAAAGGAATATGTAAATGAGATGACATCAGAAGCACGGGGTGCCGGCGGTTCAGGTCCCTGTACTGTGAATAAAGCATTCAGTAACCAGAAGTCAAAGTGTTCAGATGTCGTACTTTCACACGTAGCAGCTCAGTATTCTCTGTTACAAAAGTCTTATACAAGATTTCCACCACAAATCCATCCTCTAACGGCAGTGACAAGAACTAATATGTCCAGCAGCTGACACAGATCTGTTGAAAAGCTATTATAGAGGATTTCCACCACCAAACCGGCCTCTGCTGGCAGCGACAACAACTAATGATGTGGCTATTGTTTAGTATGCATGTACTGCAGACAAGGTCTATAGTATTTCATTTATAATTGAACAGTTCCAGGACAAGGGTGGACTTTCGAGATAGGCTTTGATTGGTTGATTGGTGGTTGCTTTATGCCATTTTGGAAGCATAGGCGATATTCACGGCGAGAACTGTTTTTTTTATATATAAACCATCGCTTTTACACGTAAAAGCATACAATATAGTATGTGTCACTAGACACTCATGAATTGTTTAAAAGCTCAAAATCATATAATTTGTGGTAAATACAAATCTAGATGAAAGTATTATTCATTGATGAAAATACACTTAGCTGAAAATTGTGTTACTGCATTTCTAACAACTTAAACCAGACGGACTCGCCGAATGAGTTGAGCGTCCGTCTCCCCTTATGGTAGATCGTTGGATCATGGGTTAGAACCCTGGTCAAGTCAAACCAATGACTTAAAGATTGATACATGTCGCTTTCTAGCCTGGCGCTGGACATTACTAGGATAGGGCAAGGAGCAGTGCAATGAGGAAGACCAATCCTCCGGACTCCCTGCGATCCTTCCGATACACACCACGTCCCCGCCCCCTGCTATCGACTACTCAGGGGCACTCCCTGCACACTCGATCACACAAAAACAAACTAAAACGAGCACATAATGAACGATGAGAACTTAGCTAGGACCGCGGTAAATGGCATAATGCACCATTATCTGTACATAGTACACTACTGTATTGAGGCGGGATTATGCCTGAATGCTGTACCGCTCTCCGACCGCACTCCCCCAGCTCCCGCAGATGAGCGTTAGCACCGGGGATTGGTCACCTGTTTATACAGGACCACAATGAAACCAGCAGCGGTCAGGTGACCCGCCCTCCTTGCTAGAGCAGGGTATTTAATGGCTTACGACACATGTCTCGAGGTTACTCAGTCCGTGATCAGCGCCTGACCTCTCTGGGAAATACAAGTTTGTTCTGATACTTCAATGTTTGTGCCTTTGTTTGTGTTGTTTCCTTTCCCAGCTTTGAATAGGAAGAATCAGCTCCATCCCAATACTATATATATATGTATGTGATGTATAAGCATTAGGCGAGTATAAAGGCACGAAAGGGATTATATGTTTATTTCCTACCTTATTACTAATGGGGTGGCTTACTTGATGTATCGTCCCCCCTCCAGCCACGTGACCGGTGGCTCCATCACTGGCACGCTTCTATAATGGACGCTACACTGTCACTACGAGAATTTGTTTAATTAGTCCGATAGTGGAGACATATGAAACATGTTACGCAATGACCGAAGAAACAAGTAGTATGACACGAAAAGGCCCCCAACTCCTTTATTAAAAAATATATTCCGAGCGAGTAGAATGTCACGCTCACCGAAGAGGGGGGGGGGGGGGGGGGGGGGATGAGCAGTGCATTCTGGATCCCCCCATCAGAATGGGTGGGATGTGAACTCCAGATCTTATTACACGCCATAACAATCTTATCACTATATATATATATATGTGATATATAAGGTACTTTGTATGCAGGTACCGCAATACCTCAGGGAGTTTGACGCCCCTGCCCTGCAGAGTTGTAAACCACTGCCTTGTGGTACAGGTTCTTGACAGAACTGAAGGCTAAGGGAGCAAGCCCTCAACAGAAAACCATGTCACTGTGGCAGCATCAAGGGCGGTGGATGTATGGAACTGCCAACATCTCCCGACCAGCCACTGCAGGTACAAATAGTTTTGCGCCTGTCTGGACATGCTCTTGCCAGTGTGAAACCTCTATTTGCTCCCCGGCAGCTTTCATGAAATGTATCAGTCTCACAGCAGAGAGCTAAATGGAGAGCGGCAGTCAAGTAATGAAAGCAGTCTTTATCGCATCGTGACCGACAGCATGATGATGATTATAAGGTATTATATGAGTATAAACCTGTGGTGGGGAAAAGGAATGCTCCTAATCCTACCCGAGCTGACACAAGTGACGGTGGAGCGCTGCAGCTTTGTGACCACGGTTTTTGTAAGTGAAGTTCACTGTAGCCATTTAAATGAAAGAAAGCCGACAGATTAAATACCAATAAGCTTGCATTATGATGCCAGCACAACTTCATGGAATAAATACTCCATACTTGTTCATTATGATGCCAACACAATGTTAAAGAACAAATGCCAGCAAATTTTCATTATATTGCCAACACAACTTTAAAGAATGAATACCACTAAGTCTTTCTCATGCTGCCAACACAACTTTTCGATAATAACTACCACTAACCTTTCCTCATGCTGCCAACACAACTTCAAGGAATAAATACTAGTAAATTACCATTATGCTGGTGACACAATTTTAAAGAATAACTACCACTAAATTTGCATTATCCTGATTATCCTGCCAACACAGCGTTAAACCAATACATGAATCAATCAATCATTTATCCAACCTTTATTAATATCGAGATATCGCTATTTGACCCAAAACAACCTACACCCACCCATATTTTAGCCATTAATTCTAATCCTCCCAAAAATAAAAAATAACATAACAATCTGAAATCGCTTTCCCGCCACTCTCGCTAATCTGACAGCAATTCGCACATTGGGTGCCGATCATAACAAAGCTATCCACATTAACGCGCATTCACTGTAATGCCCCACCTGATTAACTATGCGCATAATAGCGACGACGCTGGTACCCAGGTCGATTTGCATGAACCCCAATGGCTGCCTCTCTGCCTGACTTCCTGATGCTGTCAGGACGCCGCTCGAGCATCAATGCTTCCTCACATTGGTCTGCACTCAAGAGGCCCTTTTGTGTCCTGCGTCGGTAGTCACCCTTAGGGCATGCGCGACAAGAGCGACGGGCTGCCGGGCGCCAGGCTGAAAGGATGGCTGACTGCAGCGACGCATAGCGGCGTCACGAGGAACTATGAGGAATCCCCCTCACCCCCACCCTTCCCCCAACTCTCTAACCCTCCAACCCCCAGCCCTAACTCCCAACCCACAAACCCGTGACTCCCCCCCGCACCCCCATCCCACCCCTGACTCCCCCAACCCACCCCCCACCCCACCCCTCAACCCACCCCAACCCCCACCCCTCCACCCGTGCCCTTTGTCGCCAGCTTCTCTCCAACACCATCAACATCAGTGTCAACATCAATATCAACACCACAAACGCCTACCACCACCAGGGGGTGTAACGCCTACCATCACCAGGGGGCATAGCACCTACCACCACCAGGTGGCGTAATGCCTACAACCACCAGGGGGCGTAACGCCTTCCACAACCAGGGGGCACAACACCTACCACCACCAGGTGGCGTATCACCTACAACCACCAGGGGGCGTAACGCCTACCACCACCAGGGGGCATAACACCTACCACTACCAAGTGGCGTAGCACCTACCACTACCAGGGGGCGTGACGCCTACCACCACCAGGGGGCATAACGCCTACCACCAGGGGGTGTGTTTACAATGAGGAGACAACAGTTGAATGTAGTTTTTCAAGTATATTATGGCAGTGTGCCAGGTTAAATATTGCAGCTTTGTGGGATGTGGTGGGTTGTTGAAGCTCCATAGTCCGATGTAAATATCACATTTTAAAAAGCAAATTTGATTTTACATATCTACCTTGGATTCTGGTGCACTTATAAAAGTTGTCGGCACACAGAAGGGAAAACAGCGGCAATTTACCAGAATCTGTTACTGCAGAAGCCTATGGTATCCAAGTGTTGGTGTGCTTGCAAACAATAATTCAAATATCTCACAAGTCAGCCATTTAAAATAAAAGTTACTTCAAACTAAAAGTAATATAGATTATAACGATCACCCTGAGTGATATATTTATCTGAGAAAATGACAGAAACTCAAAAATATCGGAGATACTTAGGGTGATTGCATCAGGGACACTCGATTTTAATGGGTATTTGAGACATCACCCAGTAATGGCAGACATGTGGGTTCGACTCTCACTCTGGGTGGTATTAAATATGACAAACTCTTTCAGGACAGCCCCTTGGTTTATTATTCCGGACGCGATAGCATACCGATAGAGCATCCGCGCCACAGTCGGCAGGTTGTGGGAGAGAGACCTTGCGTGAAACAGATCAAATTAGTGCAAATGGTGGTGCATTACAGGAGGCGGTGGTCTACAGAGTGGCAAGTGGCGCCCCCTAGACAAGCGGGAATGGGCGGAACTAGAAGAGGGGGTATTGGTCTCGGCTATTGCTGGATCCTGGAACACTATGTGGGCAGTACACTCCAATCGTAATAACATTTGGCCCATTTAAAGAGCTCTTTTCCAAAACGCGTTAAGCGCCGATCCAAAATATGAGCTTGCAATGGCAATGCCAAGCTCGTAGATCGTGCTTTGGAAAAGAGCTCTTCATTTCCAAAGCAGGAGCTACGAGCTTGGCATTGGCATTGCAAGCTCATTTTCTATGTATCGGCTCTTATATATTATTAGCTCTTTTCCAAAAAGTGAGCTATGAGATTGGCATTGGCATTGCAAGCTCATTTTTTGGATCGGCGCTTATCGCGTTTTGGAAAAGCGCATTTTATTTGTAAATATGCTGACACGTCACATCTGCCTGACCGGCTTGGGTTGCCTTCCTTTGGGTGCCCTGATAATTTGCACCCGATTCCTGTACAACATATTCCCCGACTCGTTCAGGATCTGATACTCCCATCCTGACACGCATGTGCGTCCCAAAATAACTCCTTTCTTCCTTCAAAATGCCACCTGCAGCAGTTGTGTATATGTCATATACTGTGATCCATGTTTTCCATTTCGATCTGGCATTGTTGCTGAGGACAAGCTAACCAGGAGGCTGCAAACCCGGCAGTGTATTCTCGGGCGGCATTCTTCCTCATCGGACACCATGTGAAAGTACAACGTCTGAACACTTTGACTTCTGGATACTGAATGCTTTATTCCCCGTCAGGGGTCTAGACCTCCGGCACACTTAGTCATGTGACATCATCTCATTTGCATATACTACAGATGTGTCTAGACATCTAGACGTCTATTACGCATATATCACAGCCGCTACAGGTTGAATTTACAGTATTTGTTGGGGGGGAGGGGCGGGGGCATGTTTGATGTGTCATGCTGGTCACCAGCAGACACAATCTCTAAGCACATATTTTCCTAGAACCAGTTTCAGCAGTTCCGAAGAAACAGCTGGTCAGTTTCAGCAGTTCCGCAGAAACAGCTGTTACCGGTTTCTAGATTCTGGGGAATTAATTTCCCTCTCTATGACTATGTGTATTGTTTAGCTATATATACATGTGTTAATCATTAGCCTGCCACCCTGGGTGGGGGGTCGGTATTATTATTAGTTGTAATACTCTTATGACCTATTATGTTGGTGACACCGGTTCCTGCTTCGATCCCCCCGGGGTTAGCCGCGTTGGGTCATGGACTCTGCTTCAAAGACATATTGCTGTTGGTCTCCCTGTTGGTTGCGCACCCGAAGGTTGGCGAGCACATCTAGCTCCACTCCTGCCCGTATGCATGACGCAGTGTTAGCGAGCCAAAACTGGTTTTGGCAGGGATTACTAGGTTAGCGGCGAAAACTCACTACAAAAGGAGCGGTGTTAGCGCAAACACACCGAGTGCAAGCTAACACCAGGTCATGCAGCTAACACCGCGTCATGCATACGGGCCTGGTGCTGGCACTTCCGCCCACCACCACGACGGGCAGCATGCCGCTGTCCGAGAACCCAAACGCCGCTCCCTGTTTCCGCCTCTGGGAATCTGTGCACACAGAGAACATGAACCACAAAAACTGCCTAAATAGGACTCTGTCAGGACTGTCTCTCCCAATTCCCAATGGTTCAGACCTTTGCAACCAACCGTCGCCCCGCCATCGACTGCAAACGGTCCAATCAGTGAGCAAGTACTCTCACAAGTTGGCACATGTGATATGACCTCAGGTGTTCCCAGGACATAGAACCCACAATCAATCAATCAGGTATTTAATAAAACAGATCTCCGGAGTGTGGGAGTTGTTTCCTCAGCGCATTCGTTTAATGTTCACGCAAAAGGTGGGGCGAATTGTTAGTACGGAGGGCCGCAGTTAGCGCCCCTGGCGGATTTGTCTGTCACTAACGGTAGGCCGGCATTCTCGCGCCATCTCGCGTGAGCCCACGCTGGGAGGACGAGAACACGCATGAAATAAATAGACCTTTGTGCATGGAGCATGCGCGGTGAGCTGTTTTTTACCCATAACGCTGGTTCTTGTCATTGCCGTCAGAGGTCAGGTTGGTGGTGCAAAGTCTACGCAGCTTTAAATATTCAACCGTGCACCATATGTTTCTGTTGGTTTTCTGCAACAATGTATCCATTATACATTCTCTCAAAATAAGTCACTCATTTTAAGCCAAGTGTGTTAAATTTAGGCAATGTAGAAACTGAATGTAGAAAGAAGTACGCTACGTAAGCTGTAGATAGTTACCTGAATTTAATTCACACTTCAATTTACTATATGGACCATGTAACAAAAATGTGTGTAAATACGTATATAACTGTATGGTCGGTGCTAGGACATTGACAAGGGTACTCCTCAGTGGTACAGTCAAATGTGTGGGGTTTGGCCATTGATCTTATTTCATGGAAGCTATAAACAAAGAGTGCAGGGATTATCGGAGTAGCGGATCTAACATTTAGAAAATAGACAGGTAGAATATTAATACAATATTAGTTAGGATTAAGATAGCAATTTATTTATTTCCACATGATCATTGTACATACAAGCTGATATTTATGTATCATGTATCATATCATTTATCTAATGTTTCGCATGAAAAAGGAGAAAGGAGAAGTCGACTACTTATGAGGTGCTTTCCCCAGTTAAAAATAACACATATAGATTGCTAATACAATAACAATAATACATTTTAAAATTGAAAGTAGAAAGTATAATAATACTGTTAATACTTTAATACTGTAAATGACATTTCATTGATTATATAGTAGACTACTAGGTATTTTCACTACGGTAAAGCGACAATGCAGAACAAGACTATATTTCTGTTAGTTTTCTGTAGCAATTCCTTATTTATCTCTCATAAGACACTGTACGTTTTTTTTCTTATTCTTCTTCATTTTAAACCAAGTCTGTTAAATTTGGGTAATGTAGAAACTGAATGTGGAAAGACCTATGTTTGATACGGGGTAGATGTGAGCCCTACTGACTGGCCTGTAACGGTCGTCCTCAGTGGTTCCGCGAAATGTGCAGGCTTTCTGCCATTGATCTTATTTCCTTCTTCTTTATTTTTGTCTTTTTTTTTTGGTCCATTAGTTGTTTAAGCAGGGGAAATTTCAGTCATAGAGGACTGGTCTTCCTCATTCCACTGCTGGTCGATAGAAAGCCCTAGCCTACACTTTTACCGACCCAAGGGATTTTTAACCTCCCACACCACATAGACATGGTATGAGAGCAACCGGCCTTTGATGACGCTGTAAGTTATACACAGCAGTGGAAATCCAAATTGGCAGAGCTGGGGGCACGGGGAATCGAACCGCCGACCCTCAGATTAGGAGTCTGACCTAGAAAAAAGTCAGACACTCTAACCACTCCGCCACAGAGAACGACACTGGAAGCTATAAACAAAGTGAGCAGGGATTACCGGAGTAGGGGATCTAACATTTAGAAAATAGACGGGTAAAGGATTAGCGTGACAATGCATGATGAGAATCAATGGCCGAGTTGGTGGCTCGCATCCGGTCACCTTCTATGAAAAAGGGTGTATAGTCGTGGAAGTGTGCACAAGTTGGGTATTTGTTCTAAATTCACTGGTATAGTAAGAATTATTTGAGTAACAAGATTAGACCACCAACACTAAATCAATATAAGAACACACCTACAATCATCACCAATCCCTTACTGTGAGGGTGAGGATGAGGGTGAGGGTGTGATTGAGGGTGAGGGTGAGGGTGAGGGTGTGGGTGAAGGTGTGAGTGAGGCTGGGCTGAGGGTGCGGTTGAAGGTGAGGGTGAGGGTGTGGGTGAGAGGTGAGTGAGGCTGAGGCTGAGGGAGCGGTTGAGGCTGAATGTGAGGGTGAGGGTGAGGGTGAGGGTGAGGGTGAGGGTGAGGCTGAGGCTGGTACTGGTAGTTATGCTGAAGCTAGTACTGAGGATGGTATCGAGGATGGTACTGGTACTGAAGTTGGTACTGATGTTAGTACTGGTTCTTATGCTGAGGCTGGTTCTGATGTTGATGATGGTACTGAAGATGGTACTCATGTTAGTATTGGTTATGCTGCTGATGCTGGTACTTAAGATGGTATTGATACTGGAACTGGTACTGATGATGGTACTTAAGGTGGGACTGATGATGGTACTGAAGGTTGTATTGATGCTGGTACTGGTTCTGATGCTGATGTTAGTAGTGATGTTGGTACTGAAACTGGTACTGGTGTTGATGATAATGCTGGTACTGAGGATGGTACTGGTACTGATGCTGATACTGAAGCTGGTACTGATGTTGGAACTGGTTCTGATGCTGATGCTAGTAGTGATGCCGGTACTGAAACTGGTACTGATGGTAGTACTGGTGTTGATGCTGATACTGGTACTGAGGATGGTACTGTAATGATGATGTTAATGAAGCTGGTACTTATGTCGGTACTGGTTCTGATGTTGATGCTAGTACTGATGCTGGTACTGAAACTTGTACTGATATTAGTACTGGTTCTGATGCTGAAGCTCGTACTGAGGCTGGTACTGGTACTGATGCTGGTACTGAAGCTGGTACTGATGTTAGTACTGGTTCTGATGGTGGTGCTGGTTCTGATGTTGAAGCTGGAAAGGAAGCTGGCACTGATGCTGGTACTGGTACTGATGCTGGTACTGAAGCTGGTACTGATGTTAGTACTGGGTCTGATGCTGATGCTGGTTCTGATGTTGAAGCTGGTACTGAATCTGGTATTGCTGCTGGTCCTGAAGCTGGTACTAATGTTAGTACTGGTTCTGATGCTGATGCTGGTCCTTATATTGAAGCTGGTACTGATAGTGGTTCTGATGCTGATGCTGGTTCTGAAGCTGGTACTGATTCTGGCATTGGTTCTGATGCTGAAGCTAAGGCTGTGTCTGCTGAGAGCACCGTCCTTGTGTCGGGAGGCCTATGAAAGCTTGGCGGTCAATAGAAGCAGATCAATGTCAATTATTGGGTCCTGTTGACTGCACCCACACACCATTACCCATTCAGCCAGCATTAAACGCACCCCACGTCAACGCACGCCCTAATAGCTTTCAATTTGTCGACACATTCCAATAAACATCTCCTGCCAAGGCGAGTAGGACTGTTTTCCTTTTGAGCGCGAGGCGGCGGAGGCTATAGGGAGGTTAACAACAGCATTATAGTAATGAAATAAAGAAAGAAAGAAAGAAAGAAAGAAAGGAAGAAAGAAATACAGAAATACAGAAATAAAGAAATAAAGACATTTAGAAATAAAGAAATTTAGAAATAACGAAATAAAGACAATTAGAAATAAAGAAATAAAGAAATTTAAAAATAAAGAAATAAAGAAATGAAAAAATGAAAAAGAAATGAAAAAAAGAGAGAAAATGAGAAACAAAATGAAAAAGAACGAATGGAGAAATAAAGAAATAACGAAACATCGAAGTAAATAATTGAAGAAGTAAAGAATTAAAGAAGTAAAGAAATAAAGAGATAAAGAAATAAAGAAATGAAGAAATGAAGAAATGAAGAAGTAAAGAAGTAAAGAAGTAACGCAGTAACGAAGTAAATACATAAAGAAGTAAAGAAGTAAAGAAGTAAAGAAAGAAAGAAAGAAAGAAAGAAAGAAAGAAAGAAAGAAAGAAAGAAAGAAAGAAATAACGCAATAAAGAAATAAATACGTACATAAATAAAGAAATAAAGAAATAAAAAGGGTATATCTGGGGGGGGTTAAAAGCAGCATTATTATAAAGAAGTACGTACATAAATACAAGAAAATGTACCAATAGTGGCTCATCATGAAAATGCATGTATTCTTTTTTTTCTCTAAATATAGTGTTTCCTCGTATGGTATTTAGTTGGGGAAACCCCAGTGATGGCCTTTATTTGAAATGAGAGAGGACAAAAATGTGTCATTTTTCTCAGGAAGAAACCAGTTTTTAAATTGTCGTGTTGCGTTTCGGCTTGCTCTCGGTGAGAGGGTTGTTGTGGTTAGTGGGCTGGAAATGGCAGTTTCGAGAATTGGAGATTGCAAGCATAGAGCCAGTAAGGTACACATGTATGCGATGTCCTAGGTGACTTTCTGCCTTAGGTCTTCTGATGAGTACATTAAGTTGATTGTTTCATTACATTTTGCTTTAGTAACCTTTATTTTAAATGTTTAACTTTATTGTAACTTTATTTTAAAGCTTTAAGTTTAGAGAGTTTTTTGTAACTGAAAATATGGTAGAATACTGCCCGAGGACCCTGTACAAGGTACGTGTTGTAATGTTGCTGAACCTACTCTGCATATGTATGCATGCATGTATAACTTTGCCAAATGAATTAAGAAGATGATTTCTACTTGCATTCTAAATACCAGGCAAATACTCACTTTGATTCACCTAATATTGAATTTGGCATATGACACTACTGTTGCCATATTGCTGTGAAACTTGTCGGTAACTATCAAAAATCCATTGTGATATACGCTGCAAATTGTGCATTCAACGGCTATTGCTGGGTTACTTGAGATAACTTACTTGATATACCATTTCTGGGTAAATAATCCTGAATTGAATAAATTGTCTGGAAGATCAGTGTGTCAGCACTGCCAAAAGAACTTATTCAACATTGCTGTCAATCATGCTGTCAGTCGTGATGCGACAAAGACTGCTCTCCATCTAGCTCTCTACATTTCATGAAAGTTGCCTGCAAAAGTGTTGAAGTGCTGCTGGCTTTTGCAAGTTACCAGCGGCACTCTCTCGGGGAGCAAATACAGGTTTCACACCGGCAAGAACATGTCCAGACAGGCGCAAAACTATTTGTCCCTGCAGTGGCTGGTCGGGAGATGTTGGGAATTCCATACATCAACCGCCCTTAATGCTGCCATAGTGACATGGTTTTCTGTTTAGGGTTTGCTCCCTTAGCCTTCGGTTCTGTCAAGAACCTGTACCACAAGGCAGTGGTTTACAACTCTGCAGGGCAGGGGCGTTAAACTCCCTGAGGTAGTGCTATACCTGCATACCACAGGTATGCAGGTATAGCAATAAATAAACATATTTACCCGCAAACAATACTGAAGCCAGATGATTTGGTGTTTCCTTTGTTTGTTTGTTGTTGTTTTGCGTCCTAGCAACAACAGTGGGTGCTCATGGAGACATTATAGTGGTGCCCCACTGGGAAACCAGGCCACCAGCACCATGACCTGATTTCCCACTCAGTCACATTATCCAGACACTGACCCAATCAGTCCTTGCCCTATCCTAATAAGGCCAGGAAGCAACGCATATCAATTGTTAAGTCATTGCTTTGACTCAACCAGGATTCGAACTGACACACTCTTGGGTTCGGATCTCCCGATCTCCCAATACAGGAGACGGACGCTCTACTCATTCGGCCACACCGTCTGGTCGATTTGGTCTTTAAGGTACTCATGTCTCATGTGATACTTTGTCTTGAGCCTCATTCATCGCTGCCAGGTTACGATTATATTATTACTACCAAACGGGGCATGCTTGGAGGCACTGACAGGCTGTCCACCATCAATATGTCCAAGGGCACCCATTAAATGTCCGACTTGGGCGATTAATGAGAACTTCAAGAGTAACAATACGCATAAACCACAAGGGCTTTATTGCAGCCCACACATACTTCCGGTTCCGGTAGGGGTGTATTAGTTTGGGCACCGTTAGCAACTTACAAATGAGGAAAGCATGATAACAGAGTGAAGGTTCGCTTGCATGGCGCATGAGCAGAATAATGGGGGTGTAATCGTGCTGATCTTGATAGTGCTGCATGGATATTAGTAGGGCAGTTATGTGCGGTGGGCTGGAGGAGCGTTGACCTTTTTCTTCGCTTGAGTAATATATGTGATGCATATGAATTATAATACTAGTGTTAATGACTGTCATTGAATCCGATTTGAATGAGACCAGACGGGATGCCCGAAATCGAATCGAGCGTCCGTCTACCGTTTTGGTAGATCGTGGGATTTGAATCTACGGGTTTGAACCCTGGTCGAGTTAAACCAAGGACTTAAGCATTGATAATTGTTGCTTCCTAGCCAGGCGCTCCGCATTATTAGGATATCCCAAGGACTGGTTCTCTCAGTGTCAGAATAATGTGACTGGGTGGGATATCAGGTCATGGTGCTGGTGGACTGGTCTCCCAGTGGGGCAGCAATATAATGTCACATGAATGTGCACTGTCACAAGTCGGTACCCATCCTGATATGACCTTAGATGTTGCCTGGATGTAAAACTCCAGCAACCTACCGATTGGAATAAGGAAGGGAACCACTCTGGTTTATTCCGCGTTTAACAGATAACAGATCTCGGATATAAGAAGTGACATGTTCGCTGCCGAGCTGCGTCACAGATGACCTCCCACAGGGGGTGGCCGCGAGCAGAGTGTGGTGCCAGTCCTGATATGACCTTAGATGTTGATATGATGTAAAACTCAAAAAAACAAGCAAACAAGATAGCAAGACTAGAAAACAAACAGGCGGGTTAAAGATATAGTTATAATATTGTTCTCTGTGGCAGAGTGGTTAGAGTGTCTGACTTTTTTCTAGGTCGGACTCCTAACTTGAAGGTCGGTGGTTCGATTCCCCATGCCCCCATCTCGGCCAATTTGGATTTCCACCAGTGTGTATAACTTACAGCGACATCAAAGGCCAGTTGCTCTCATACCATGTCTATGTGGTGTGGGAGGTTAAAAATCCATTGGGTGGGTAAAAGTGTAGGCTTGGGCTTTCTATCGACAAACTGTCTAATGGTGAAAACAAGCCTATTCAGGCTTATCCATGATAGGCAGTATAAATCTTCAACAACAAATAATCTCAGGCAAGAGTTTATCTGCCCCATAGCGTATCAAGACCAAACAAATGGCAAATGAAACTGACACAGGCCCTTGGAAGTGCTTAGTCGCGTGGGCAAGTAATGGCGTGCCATTGGTCATATTCGGGAATACCAAGGTCATAATGATGGTTACAACTGCTGTTATTTATACTCGTGTAATTCTTAACGCATCAGATATATGGATAATCCCCTTATCGCCTGCAATGAGCTCTGTCGTGCCTCGTCTCCTCTTCTCCCCCGGATTGGGGAGTTTTTTTGGTAATATCAGGACGGGTACCGACTTGTGACAGTGTGCACTCATGGCGACTTTATAGTGCTGCCCCGCTGGGAAACCAGGCCACCACCATCATGACCTGATTTCCCACTCAGTCACATTAGCCGGACACTGAACCAACCAGTCCTTGCCCTATCCTATTAATGCCGAGCGCCAGGCCAGAAAGCAGCAAGTATCAATTTTTAATTCATTGCTTATATCTGATATATCTATCTATCTGATATATATATCTGATATATCATCATCATCATCATGCTGTCGGTCACGGTGCGACAAAGACTGCTTTCATTACTTGACTGCCGTTCTCCATTTAGCTCTCTGCTGTGAGAGTTGCATCCATGAGACATTTCATGAAAGCTGCCTGCAAAAGTGTTGAAGTGCTGCTGGCTTTTGCAAGTTACCAGCGGCACTCTCTCAGGGAGCAAATAGAGGTTTCACACTGGCAAGAACATGTCAAGACAGGCGCAAAACTATTTGTCCCTGCAGTGGCTGGTCGGGAGATGTTGGGAGTTCCATACATCAACCGCCCTTAATGCTGCCACAGTGACATGGTTTTCTGTTTAGGGTTTGCTCCCTTAGCCTTCGGTTCTGTCAAGAACATGTACCACAAGGCAGTGGTTTACAACTCTGCAAGGCAGGGGCGTCAAACTCCCTGAGGTATTGCTATACCTGCAATACCTGCATACTTCAAATATCTGAGCGGGTCTGGCAGCAGTAGTGACCAGACGCAGCTGGTATCAGGGCGGTCAGGAGCCACACACAGGAGGCAGACTAGTGGAGGATGAAGGAACTAGACTAGGTAGCAGCAGTGGCAGTACTAACTCAATGACTCTAGTACAGTAGGAGTAACTAATAACATGGCAGTACAGGGTGTAGTAACTAATATAGGGAAAAGGTAGTTGGTCGTGTCCTTGTTTATATTCCCATAATAGATTATAGAGCACATATATGTATATGTATATATGTACTGTACAGCTATCGACTTCACTACGATTGAGCATGTTGACCGATCTAAATGAAATGGTAGGTTAAATTGTTGACCAGCCAGATGCAAAGTTCTCAACCAAATTATGTAATCTGTTATGTATCACGGAGTCTATAATTTTAAAACATTTTTACTCACAATTTCTATGGATTATTCCACAAAAATGTACTATTCCATTAACAATAGAAATTGCCGGAATATATATGTGATGTATATATGTATTATGTGAGTATAAAGGTGGGAAGGTAATTCCCCTATCATTATTGTTATTATATGTACCCACTTGCTATTCTGTGCATCCTGCCCACCATGATCGGACCGGTGGCTCCACCACCTGCCCTCCTTGTCCCTAACAGACCTCCGTATATGTTCATTCACACCGAGGAATTTATACAAATATGTTCATTAGCGCCGAGCAAAAAATCCTCTGGTGCGACTGACACTTGTCGACACCCGTGGGGAGGAGAGCTGGGCCACAGGTGGCACCACCTGTCAAGTGTGGAGTCTTACAGAGTATAACAATGGTAGTGACGATAATATATAATACAATTAATATATAATGGAAACAATTCCCTTTGTATTTATATACTCCCATAATGCGTTATACATCACATAGGGCACCAATGCGCTTACTGGCCACATGCGTCATGTGGAAGGTATTCAGCTGTTCATCAATGCTTCATTCTGCTGCCAGACACAGCGCCCTCTACATGTCGACAACACGTGGCTATAGCTCGGAACCGCAAGCAAGAAACCAATCAATTCTCGGTATAGTGCGCGGCCACAAGAAGGGTGCGTGGTGGCAGTGTTATATATATAGAACACGGACGCGTGATATAGGGAATATTATGTATAACTCGTGGACATTAGATAAGTAATAAAGTATGAGCCAGAGGCTGCTGGCCTAAAAAGTGGCACAATTAACTATAGAGCATGGACGCAAGAAATGATGCAGTGTTCACTATAGTTCATTGTTCCAAATCATGAGTCCTTTTAGTTATAGTAAAAGATAAAATAAGATATTTATTTATTTCCACATGATCATTGCACATACAAGCTGATATTTATATCAGTAATGTTTCGCATGAAACAGGAGAAAGCAGAAGTATGATACTTACAAGGTGCTTTCCCCAGTTAAAAATAACACATATACATTGCTAATACAATAACAATAATACATTTTAAAATTTAAAATAGAAAGTATATTAACATTACCTTTAATACTGTAAATGAAATTTCATCGTTTATTTACTAGACAATAGTTCAATAAAAGAATCTGCACTGGCCATACCAGTTACATCTCGTGTTCCTCTTCCTTTCCCGTTACTCCAACTTCCTTTATCTATGTCTCTTCCTCATTCGCTCCTTCGTCATACCCCGCGTCTCATCCGGTCCTCTTCCCCTCCACTCCTCCGTTCTTATGTGCCTCCTACCATCTCCTTCCCCCTCCCCCCTTCCCCCTCCCCTCCCCTTCCAACTCCCCCTCCGCCTCCCCTCTCCCCTTCCAACTCCCCTTCCCCCCTCCCCTTCCAACTCCCCCTCCCCCTCCCCTTCCCCCCTTCCCCCTCCCCCTCCACTTCTCTCCGCCCACTTTATCCTTCCCTTCCCCACCCTTAGCTATCGTCTCCATTTGCTCTCCCTTCCTCACCCTCGTCTATCCCAGCTCGTCCCCTCTTCCACCCCTCCTCCTCTCCTTATCGCCTGTTCTTCCACCCCTCCGTTCTTTCTCCTCCTCTTCATATATCCACCTCTTCCCCTCTTCCCCCCCTTTCTCCTGTCCTCCTCCACTCCGCCAATCCACCTCCTCCCCTGTGTATCCCTCCCCCCTTCGGACCCCTCATCTCCTCCGCTTGACCTCCCCACCTCCCCCTCTTCCTGTGCACCTTGTCACCTCCTCCTCTCCTCGCCTTCCCTCCCCCCTCCCCCTTTCCTCCTGTCCTTCCCAATCCTCCCCTCCCTCTTCCTCTCTCCCTTAATCTGTCGCCTCCTCCCTTCATCCCCCACCTCTCCTAACACTCCTCCCCTCTCCACCTGCTCTCCGTTCAACATCCTCTCCCTCCCCTCCTTCCTCCCCACCTCATCTAACGCCACGCCACTCCCCATCTGCTCCCTCCTCCCCCCTCCTCCCCCTCCCCTCCTTCCTCATCACCTATTCTTACGCCCTCCCCTCTCCACCAGCTCCCTCCTCGCCCATCCTCCCCATCTCATGCGTCTTCCCCACCTATTCTTACCCCCCTCCCCTCTCCACCTGCTCCCCGTTCAACATCCTCTCCCTCCCCTCCTTCCTCCCCACCTCTTCTAACGCCACTCCCCTCCCCACCTGCTCCTCTCCCCCTCCCCCCTCCCCTCCGCCCACCTCTACCCCCTCCCCTCTCCCCCACCCTCCCTTCTCAACCCCCCTCCGCCCCCTCTCCCCTACCTCAGTGTTTAAATGACGTGCCTTTTTATAACCAGTGGCGGCCTTATTTAATCTCATCCCGCTAATAGGTGAGATTCCATCCTGGGAATCCTGCCTCTCCACCACTACTCACTTGCCAGGCATCAGCAGGAGTTCCCTCTATTAATACACACACACCTCATTTCCCACCGGCTTCACATGCATCAACATCTTCTCTAGAAAATTAAAAAGCTGTTCTGCTATCCTGCACGTTAACCCATATTGTCCTTAGAGATAATTTAGTAATATCCCTTTGGATAAATATATCCTAAATGCCATGAAAATACTCCCCTTATTAAAATTAAAATGATACCCTGAAGCTAGATGGTCAGTTTCCCAATATTATAAAGTGAATAAGACATATTAGTGATGGGATGGCCGAATGAGTTAGAGCGTTCGTCTCCCATGTTGGTAGATCATGGGATCGTGGGTTCGAATCCTGGTCGAGTCAAACCAATTAATTAAAAATTGATACTTATCGCTCCCTAGCCAGGCGCTTGGTATTATTAGGTTAGGGCAAGGAGCAGTGGAATGAGGAAGACGAATTGTCCGCGATTGAAATTTCCCCTGCTTAAAGAATTAATGTACCAAACAAAATAAAAATAAAATAAAACCAATTAATTGGTTATGGAGGGAACATACTGTCAGGTGACTATCACCGTATCAAGACTAAAACAAGATTGATTGATTGGTGGTTTCTTTAAACGATGCTTGCAGGATAGGCTATATTAACGGTGAAAAGTGATTAGTTGTTTGTGCAGGCATGCCTCAAACAACAAAATGGAACTAGCAAACTCACTTAGCTAACGACAACAGGGTAACAGCAGAATGTTCTTATCAAACTGATTTTTAAATTGTATAGTCCGATGGTTTTGAATTTCTGTATTTATTCTGAGATAAATATATTAGATCGATCACTAGTATGTACTTTACATTAGTTCAAAGTTACTTTTATTTTAAATGGTAAGCTTTTGAGATATTTTGAGTGCAAACATGGAAAATGAGTTTTGGCAAGCTTGCCAAAACTCTGACACCATAGACTTCTGCAGCAACAGGTTCTGTTAAATTGACTCGGTATTGCCTTCTATGCAGAAACAAATGCTTAATAAGTGCATCAGTATCTAAGTTAGACATGTCAATTCAAATCTAGATAATTGGCTTGATTTTGAAAATTTGATATTTCATCGGACTATGCAGCTTTAAAATACTCCTTGTCTGACTCCAAATGACCACATCCTACGTTGAAACTTGTTACAACTTTACCAAGTGAATTCAGGAGATAAATGCCGCATACATTCTAAAGCCCTAGTCACATACACGTTAGTGAACGTAGTTGAACGTAGGTGAACGTAGTGGAGGCTAACGTGGGTCAAACGTGGTGTAAGTACATTATGCCCCGGTCATATACACGTTAGTCGACATAGTTGAACGTAGGTGAACGTAATGGAGGCTAATGTGGGTCAAACGTGGTGTAAGTATGTTAAACTATGTTGAAATACGTTAAAGTATAGCAGGTTTTGGTACGGATAAAAAGGTTACGGTACGGATAAATACGTTAGGGTACGGATAAATACGCTAAGGTACAGATAAATACGTTATGGTACGGATGCCGGTACGTTCAACTACGTTCAACGACGTTCAACTACATTAGCCTCCACTACGTTCACATACTTCCACTAACGGCTATGTGACCAGGTATTTGTCCAAGTACGCTAGAGTAGGCTAGAGCATGGTAGAGTAGCTAGAGTATGCTAGAGTATGCTAGAGTATGATAGAGTACGATAGGGTATGCTAGAGTATGCTAAGGTATGCTAGAGTACGCTAGAGTACGCTAGAGTACGCTAGAGCACGTTAGAGTATGTTAGCATCACATATGCAAATTCAGCCCCTTAAGAGGCTGGCACATCACGATGCACCGTGCCAACGTATGCCGACGCATTTGATTTTGGGCTGCTACGTCGGGATATGTCGTTATACATTACAGGTGCATGGTGCTCATTGGCATACATCAACCTACATTGACATTCGTCGAGATACAGCATCACACGTCAGGGGGTCAGCAAAGTTTTGTGCATGCACAAAACTTTTGACATGCGACAACATTCGACAAAGTGTGGATTTTACGTTGGCCGTATGTTATGTATATGTTAGGCATATGTCAATGTACGTTAGACATACGTTAGACAAACATTGTTCACTACATTGTACTACTACGTTGACCTACATTAAATGCAGTGCTGCCCAACCGGGAGACCAGGCTGCCAGCACCATTAACTCAGTCCCACTCAGTCACATTATCCTGACTCTGAGCCAACCCGTCATTGCCTTATCCTAATAATGCCGAGCACCAGGCTAGGAAACAACAAGTATAAAATCTTTAAGTCATCGATTTGACTCGACCAGGGTTCTAATCCCATGATCTGACAAAATGGGAGACGGACGCTCAACAAATTTGGCCAACCCATCTGGTTGTTGTGTTGCCTGAACTGTGCAGATGTGAATACAGAGGAAGGGGTGGATAGGACCGGCAATCCACACTGGCATGCCCAATGGAAGCTAACCATGCCAAAAGTAGCCAGATAGCACACCACACAGCTATGTAAAAGCTGATGATATGTAAATAGGAGTAGGCTAGTCTAGTAGTAAGAGTAAACAAATATATAATATATATATATGCCAAGAAAATATAAAAAAAAATAATGAGAGAGTGGACTACTAACCATGCCAACCAATTATCTATCTGCTACTGAAATGCAGGCAATCAAGCACCTTATCAGCAGCTACTATGTGATAAGATAACACCAACACCACAGCTGGCCAGCATTGAAAACAAGCCTGAATACCCAGGCTTATATGCTATGGACATTATAAATACAGCCTAAATACAATATAAAACAGGTTCATATACAGGCACGACAGACTTGCAAACAGACACAGAAGGTGGACTAGAACCACTGAGTATTTATACTCACCTAATTGATTATGCAGCACATAATCACTCTCATATTGTAACAGGTAAGCTACAAGCTAGGATATGTCATTATGTTCAGCGTTTTGAATCTATGTTTAATGTGCTACTTGTGCTTTTAGCCAAACACATATTGAGTGTGTTTTAAATAAAGACGGACACTTCTTAGAAAAACATGGTGATAAGCTGGCACCCTCACGGGGTCTTATCCACATTGCAATGGGGGCTATACATAGACTGCCTGTGCTATTAGACTGTAGTAATGAGGAGATGCCTTAAGCCTTTCACAGCGACACCTGTCAGCTCAACACCATATTAGCAGTGCCTGCCTGCGATTTGCGACATGTGAAAGGGGAGCAGAGGGGAGAAGGAAAAGGTGGAGAGGTTCGCAAGGGGGATGGCAGGGAATTGTGGGGATGATGGAGAGAAAGGGAGGTGGGAGTGGGATGTGGAGCGGAGAGATGGTGATAGGGGATTTAGAGGGTAGAGGGGAGAGAGGAGGGAGAGGGGGGAGGGGAGAGGGGAGAGGGGGGAGGGTGGAGAGGGGGGAGAGGAGAGGGGAGAGAGGAGAGAAGGGGAGAGAGGGCGAGAGCGGGGAGAGGGCGAGAGGGGACAGGGGGAGAGAGGAGGGTGGAAGAGAGGCGAGAGGGAGAGGGGGAGAGAGGGCAGAGAGGGGAGAGAGAGGGCAGAGAGGGGCAGAGTGGGAGTCGGGGAGAGGGCGTAGAGGTGGATATAAGAGAGAGGGGAGAGCGGAGAGGAGAGAGAGGGGGAAGAAGGGAGAGAGGGGAGAAGAGTGGAGAGAGGGGAGAGGGGAATCAGAGAGGGGAGAGGGGGAAATAGGAGAGAGTGAAGAGAGGGGAGAGAGGGGAGAGGTGGAAGAGAGGCGAGAGGGGGAGAGGGGGAGAGGGGGAAAGAGGGGAGAGAGGGAGAGGAGGGGGAGAGTGGAGAGGGGAAACGGGTGATAGTGGGGAGAGCGGAGAGAGAGGAGAAATGGGACAGGGGAGAGAGGAGAGATGGAAGAGAGGGGGGAGAGGGGGAGAGAGGGGAGAAGGGAGAAAGAAGAGAGGGGAGAGAGAGGAGATATGGTGTGAGTGGGGAGACGGGTGATAGAGCGGAGAGGGGAGAGAGAAAAGAAAGGGGAGAGTGGAGAGAGGGGTAAGAGGGGAGAGGGGAGAGAGGGGAGAGAGGGGAGAGAGAAGGGAGTGGTGAGGGGAGTTGGGAGGAGGAATGTGGGGGCTGACTGCCGATGGAAGGGTGGATTGAGAAGAATGTGGAGGGAGAGAGGAGAGAGGTGATGAGAAGAGAATTGGTAAGGGGAGGTAAGGGGATGACAGGTGCGGGGCGGAGGGACAGACAGGGGGAGCAGTTGGGAGGAAGAGGAGCAAGACAGCTTTTGAGGTGTGAGGAATTGATGGGTGGGATGGAAGCTGGGGAAGGAGGAGGAGGAGCCGGTTCAGTGTGCTATACCCGGTTGAGTCGGAGATACCCGTCAGCTCACAACACACTAATGATGCCTCCTCTCTGTCACGAGATGACACCATCATGACAGCAGAGAAAATTGTGTTTCTATGGGTAGCATGATTTATTTGTTGTCAGTGTTTAGATTTGTTTAATGATTACTGGTTTATTCTGTTCAAAATGGTTAAGTGCATTCATTTGTTTTCGCCGCAGTGCAGTGGTGGTCATTGTTTATGTATGCCTCCAGTAATTACAATAAATAATACATCACCACAGTTGTTTACTGCATGTAGTATTTCTGTATATACCAACACAAGAGAAGAAATATTCCCAAGACTGCAGAATTAAATCAGGCTGTGGGGTTGCATGTGTACAGGTGGTGTCCTGCTATGATTCTATCTTAATATAGGCAGTGTTCTGCTGTTACGATTCATGAATGCAGGTGGTCTTCTACTATGAGGATACAATAATGCAGGTGTCGTCCTTCTGTGAGTATAAACTAATACAGGTCGTGTAATGTTTGAACACTAAATTAATGCCTGGTTTTGTTCTGCTGTGATGAGGTGGCGGTGTCCTGCTGTGAGGAGAACATTAATGTAGGTGATGTCCTGCTGTGAGGATAAATTAATGCAGGGTCTGTCTTGTTCTGAGGATACAATTAATGCAGGTGGTGTATTGATGTGAGCATGATGCTAGGATACATTGAGACAGGTTTTAAGTCGTCGGGCAGCTGTAGTTGTGTAGGCAGGCTATATGAAATCAATACAGGCAAGGAGAGAAAGGAAGAGTATAGAGAGTGAAAGAAGAGTGAGAGCTTCCACCCTCAGGTTTATTATTATATAGTAGTACATGGATCTGATATGGCATACCACCTGACCATTAACTCCAATCAGCAACAAGCATTTGTAGTTCCACCAATAAACAGTAAGCATTCTTGGGTCACCATGACTACTGTGGTCTACCCACCACCACCATGCAGTGTGGCTGCTTGGCCTGCACCTGCCTGAGCTGTGTGTGTGTGGTGATCCATGACTAACAGTTGGGGGGGGGGGAGGGGGTAGTGAGTGGAGCTCTTGAGCTCCTTACACACTAACAGTAGTGCCCCTCTCACACTATCTACCTAATACACAATGACTATTGACTACAAGTAACGAGTCACCAGCAACTACATAAATACATTCATGCACCTGGTACTATACATCAGTTACATTAATAGACCATTTGTCCTCCTTTATAGACCATTTCACATTCCCCACCAATGCGTTTTATCGGAATATTGTACAAGGCGTTGTCGTCCTGCTGTGATGACAGGCTAATGTAGGTGGTGTTGTTTGTGGCGGTGCAGTGATGCAGGTGGTGTGTGACTGTGATGTTACATTAATACAGATGCAGGCTTGTATGGTGAGTGAGGCCTGCACTACACTGGTCGTGTCCTGCTCCATACAGCCGTGTACACTCACAGTGTGGGCCCGTCTGTGCTGTGATTGATAGTCGGCCTGTTCAGCCTCTCCCCATGTACACGGCACAGATGAATGTCCGTGGTCGTCTCTGCGCATGACTGCTACTCACACGGCCGGTGTGAGAGTGCGCATTGAGTTACGAGCAGCTCGCCTCCCCGCCGCCCGCCGTCCGCCGTCCTCCTCCCACCGCCCGCCACCCGCCGCCCCCCGTCCACCATCCGCTGTCCTCCTCCCACTGCCCGCCGCCCGCCGCACGCCACCCACCACCCGCCGCCCGCCGCCCGCCCCCCTGCCGCCCTCCACCAGATTAGATATGCAGATTGTTATATTGCTGAGCGTGTACCTCCCCACGTTGTGGATGCATTGTGCTGCGGCCGGGTCACCATATTGCCCCGCCCTCTGGTGTCAGAGGCCCGCATCTGCCCCGGGGGCCAATAAAGGAATAAAGGACCGCCCGCCTCGATGCCCATTTAGTCAGCATTCGGAGGTGTGTGTTTGGGGGTGGGGGTTCGGGCGGAGGGTGGGGGCCGGGGGTGGGGAAGTGGGGTAGTGGCGGTGGTGGTGGGGGGGGGGGGGGGGGGGGTGGGGGAGGGGGAGTGGGAGTGGGAAGTGGGGAGTGATGGAGTGGGGAGATGGGGAGTGGGAGTGGGAGTGGGAGTGGGGGAGTGAGGAGTGGGGAGTGGGGAGTGGGGAGGGTGGGGAGTGGGGAGTGGGGAGTGGGGAGTGGGGAATGGAGTGGGGAAGTGGGGAATGGGAGTGGGAGTGGGGAGTTGGAGTGGGGAGTGAGGAGTGGTGATGGGGGATCGGGGAGTGGGTGAGTGGGAGTGGGAGTGGGGAGTGGGGGGGGGGGGAGTGGGGGGTGGGGAGGTGGGGAGTGGGGGTGGGGAGGGGGGAGTGGGGGGTGGGGGGGAGGGGGGATGGGGGGGGGGGGGGCAGGGGGGGGTGGGAGTGGGGGGGTGGGGAGGGGGGGGTGGGGGGGGGGAGTGGGGGAGTGGGGGGGTGGGGAGGGGGAGTGGGGGGGTGGGGGGGGAGGGGGGGGGGGGAGGTGGGAGGGGGGGTGGGGGAGTGGGGGAGGGGGGGGAGGGGGGAGTGGGGGGTGGGGGGGGAGTGGGGGGTGGGGGGGGGAGGGGGAGTGGGGTGGGGGGGGGGAGGGGGGAGGGGGGGGGGGGGGTGGGGGTGGGGGGGGGGTGGGGGTGGGGAGGGGGGAGGGGGGGGGGGGGGTGGGGAGGGGGGAGTGGGGGGGGGGGGGGTGGGGGGGGGGGAGTGGGGGGGGGGAGGGGGAGTGGGGGAGTGGGGGGGGGGAGTGGGGAGTGGCGGGCGGAGTGGGGAGTGGGGAGTGGGAGTGGGGGAGTGGGGAGTGGGGAGTGGGGAAGTGGGGAGTGGGGCAGCTGGGGAGTGGGAGTGGGGAGTGGGAGAGTGGAGCAGTGGAGGGAGTGGGGGCGTGGGGAGTGGGGAGTGGGGAAGTGGGTGGAGTGGGGAGTGGGGGAGTGGAAGTGGGGAGGTGGGGATGGGGAGTGGGGGTGGGGAGTGGGGAGTGGGGGGAGTGGGGAGTGGGGCAGTGGGGAAGTGGGGAGTGGGAGTGGGGCAAGTGGGGAGTGGGGGTGGGGAGTGGGGAGTGGGCAGTGGGCAGTGGGGCAGTGGGCAGTGGGGAGTGGGGGCAGTGGGGCAGTGGGCGGGGCAGTGGGCAGTGGGCAGTGGGCAGTGGGCAGTGGGCAGTGGGGCAGTGGGTGCAGTGGGCAGTGGGCAGTGGGCAGTGGGCAGTGGGCAGTGGGCAGTGAGTGGGCAGTGAGTGGGCAGTGGGCAGTGGGCAGTGGCAGTGGGCAGTGGGCAGTGGGCAGTGGGCAGTGGGCAGTGGGCAGTGGGCAGTGGGCAGTGGGCAGTGGGCAGTGGGCAGTGGGCAGTGGGCAGTGGGCAGTGGGGCAGTGGGGCAGTGGGCAGTGGGCAGTGGGCAGTGGGCAGTGGGCAGTGGGCAGTGGGCAGTGGGCAGTGGGCAAGTGGGCAGTGGGCAGTGGGCAGTGGGCAGTGGGCAGTGGGCAGTGGGCAGTGGGCAGTGGGCAGTGGGCAGTGGGCAGTGGGCGGGGGCGGTGGGCAGTGGGCAGTGGGCAGTGGGCAGTGGGCAGTGGGCAGTGGGCAGTGGGCGGTGGGCGGTGGGCAGTGGGCAGTGGGCAGTGGGCAGTGGGCAGTTGCAGTGGGGATTGAAGGGGCAGGGGACGGGGATTGGCGTCCGGAGAGGTGGGAACGATGTGGTGGTGAGAGGGGAGTGGGAGCGGGGAAGGGGAGAGGTGGTAGGGGGAGTGGACAGGGGAGCGGGAATGGGGGCGGGGAGAGGGCAAGAGAAGGGGAGATGGGAATGGGGGTAAGACGGGGGCGGTGGGCGGGGAGGCAAATAATGAGACAGTGGAATGACAGGAGGGAAAGAGAGCTGCGAAGACAAGTGGTGGGCAGAGATCGGAAGGTGGAAGAGGTTTGTGAAATATAGAACACGACAGGGAGGGTTAAAGAGGGTAGAGGACAGGGACCAGAGGGTGGACACAAAGGACGGTTAGAGAGACGCGAAGGGTTGTGAAGAGGAGGTAGACATGCACTTTTAACCTCTTGTGTCTTCTACAGTTGAAAAGTGAATCTGGAAAACCCCAAAAATTAACCAAATGTAGATGTTCATTTTTCTAATATCCGTTAAGGAAATGTGTCCAAAATGGTGTTTGACAGCTGACCTCATTTCGATTAGGAAGGCCAAGGGACCAGAATGATGTCGGATTCCACTGGCTCCCTTCACCCACTCCCTCTCCCTTACCGGGTGAGCTGGCCGAATCAGTAGAGCGCAGACCTCCCGTGCTGAAGGTCGGAATTTCCTGTCGAGTCAAACGGATGACTTATAAAATTGATACTTGTCGCATCCTAGCCAGGTGCTTGTCATTATTAGGATAGGCCAAGGACTGGTTGGCTCGGTGACAGGGTAATATGACTGAGTGGGATATCAGCTCATGAAGCTGGCGGCCTGGTTTCACAGTGGGGTAGCACTATAAAGTCACCATAAGTGCGCACTGTCACAAGTCAGTACCCGCCCTGATATGACCTTAGATGTTGTCAGGACGGAACATTCCAACAACCAACCAACCAAGCATCGCCCTTTTTACACACAACCTCTCCACACACACATGCGCGCACACTCACGCACACCTTGGGATTGAATGACAAATTGCCAAATGAGGAAAATGCACGAGAGCAAAAGGCAATAAAGAGAGGAAATTACAAAAACACTGCAATGAGGAAATCTGCCATTAAAGTGTGATCCATAAAGAAAACAAAGGTCATAACAGAATAAAACAGTCGTATGCACGTTAATGATACAAGTTGAAGTGAAGGAAAAGTCTATAAATTAAACAGCAAGCCAGAAAGTATGGACGATCAAAGAAGTCTAGGATTCACAGTGCAAGAGCTATGAGTAGTAAGAATAGGAGTGGGAGGGAATGGAATAACAACTAAAATATGTATAAAAACGTGGAGCATAAAGCAGTTCAAACAGAATAAGACCATGATTATGACTAATGTAATGAGGCAGTCAAACTATCATCTTACACCAGTGTGTCTGAACAGAGTTTGTGAAGGTGCCAATAATAGAGCACATCACCTTTTCAACTGGTACCACAAAGGGATGGCCGGATGAGTTAAGCGTCCGTCACCCGAGTTTGTAGATCGTGGGATGCGAACCGAGGGGTTTCAAACATGTGTTGAGTCAACCCAATGACTTGAAAATTGATACTTGTCACTTCCTAGCCAGACGTTCAGCATTATTCCGATAGGGCAAGGACTGGTTGGCTCAGTTTCAGGATAATGTGACTGAGGGGGATATCAGGAAATGGTGCTGGTGGACTGGTCTCCCAGTGGAGCAGCACTATAATGTTGCTACGAGTGCACGCTGTCACAAGTCCGTACCCATCCTCATCTGACCGTAGATGTTGCCACGATGTAATTGTGATTTCATGTTCACGTGACTGGGGAGTGAGAATATTCTAACTCTCAACTCATAATGTTACAACTCCCATTCACATTTTGCTGTATTTCATTTTGTCCAGCGATTAATTTTTGTTTCTTTGTTTGTGTGTTGTTGTTTTGCGTCCTAGCAACATCTAAGATCATATCCGGACGGGTACTGTCTTGTGAGAGTGCGCACTCATGGCGACTTTATAGTGCTGCCCCACTGGGACACTAAGCCACCAGGGCCATGACCTGATATCCCACTCAGTCACATTATCCTGACACTTGCCCTATCCTAATAATGCCAAGCGCCAAGCTAGGAAGTGACAAGTATCAATGTGTAAGTCATTGGTTTGACTCGACCAGCATTCGAACCCACAAACTCAAGGGTTCGGATCCCACAAACTCAAGGGTTTGGATCTCCCGGTCTCCCAAAACAGGAGACGTAGGCTCAACTCATTCGGCCACCCCGTCTGGTCTCTAGCGATTGATATTCCTGAATGTTAATGTATATATTGTGTATGTATATATTCTAGAAGATAGTTTAAATGTTGTGTTTATATGTCTTTGCGATTCTTTTAACCAAAAGTAGCGATCAGTTCAATATATATAAAAAGATTAACGATTTACGAAAAGAAACTTCGTTGTGAATTAAAAAAAAAATGTTATTGATTTTTTTTATTGAGGCTGTATTTATACTGTCCATTGCATGTAAGCCCGGGTAACCAGGCTGTTGGTACTTTTAGTAGCCTATGTTAGTTTTTTTTTGGCCCTCTTGGCATTGAGTTTTTGTTCTATTCTTATTACTATGTTAGTTGTTTTCTTAGGGTTCTATGTTAGTGTTTTGGGGTTTTCTTGGGAAGAGTTTTCCCGCTTTTTTCTACTTAATTCTATACTAGCCTATTTTATTTACATGTCCATAGGCCTGTACATAATAGGTGGTTGAGTTATGTTTGTTTGAATTTGATTTGATTTATATTGTTGTTGGATATGTTATCTGGCTTTTATATTTCCCGTTATCCCACCCTGGGATGTCCAGTTGGTGGGCCGTGACATATCACCTGCCCCCTTGTGGTGCAGTTCAGTTGGGGTTCCCAGTTTTTATTTTGCACAGATATTTTTTGTACATTTTTACACAATATAATACACAATATAATATACAAAGTTGTTTTTGTATGCCTAATAAAGTGACGGGACATCACTTTTGTACGGGAGTCACAATATTATCTCACACCGGCCCAGTAGTGTATGCAGGTTACGGGGTGCTTCATGTGCCACAACGCATTCGTGGAAGACGCTTTTTGCAACCACACCCCACACTTGAAAAAGGGAAACACATTCTGCAAGGTCACGAGTTCACAGTAAATAACGCGGCCTAGCAAAAGGTCCCAGTCGACCAGGGTCCCGGGTGTAGATTGCAAGGTTCCCTACTGTTCAGGGTCTTAGATTCACATCGTCCCTACTGTTCAGGGTCTTAGATTCATATCGTCCCTACTGTTCAGGGTGTTAGATTCATATCGTCCCTACTGTTCAGGGTGTTAGATTCATATCGTCCCTACTGTTCAGGGTCTTAGATTCACATCGTCCCTACTGTTCAGGGTCTTAGATTCATATCGTCCCTACTGTTCAGGGTCTTAGATTCATATCGTCCCTACTGTTCAGGGTCTTAGATTCATATCGTCCCTACTGTTCAGGGTCTTAGATTCATATCGTCCCTACTGTTCAGGGTGTTAGATTCATATCGTCCCTACTGTTCAGGGTCTTAGATTCACATCGTCCCTACTGTTCAGGGTGTTAGATTCATATCGTCCCTACTGTTCAGGGTGTTAGATTCATATCGTCCCTACTGTTCAGGGTCTTAGATTCACATCGTCCCTACTGTTCAGGGTGTTAGATTCATATCGTCCCTACTGTTCAGGGTGTTAGATTCATATCGTCCCTACTGTTCAGGGTCTTAGATTCACATCGTCCCTACTGTTCAGGGTGTTAGATTCATATCGTCCCTACTGTTCAGGATGTTAGATTCATATCGTCCCTACTGTTCAGGGT